>PVHP010019745.1:0-31369 GCA_004024765.1 Zapus hudsonius
ATTGGGGAATTCGGGATAACAACGCATGGTTTGCCCACTAAATAATGTAACTCATTATGGACAATAAATATATATTAAAAAAATCACAACTATATTTAGACGGACTGCAAAACTATATTTCTCCTTTTAAAGACACTGTGGCATTAACAAAAATGAAGCATTCGTATGAAGACATGCTGTGGTCATGGTGTAGTGGTGCAGATTGCCACATGTGTCCAGCTGTGAGCTGAAATAAACACCTAGCTCCTTGAGTAGGTGCTTGTCACAGCAACGAGGTAAGTAACTAATCTAGCTGGGTGTCTACTAACAATCCGGTAACCAGGCATGCGCAGCATCCTGATTGATTCAGATGCTCTGAGTAGAGAGAAAGCTAGTGCATATGTGTGTGGTATAATGCACACACGTGATGCATGTACATGTGTGTGCAGATACATTTACATGGGTGCACATGTACGGAGGCCAGAAGATGTCGACTAGCCTCTAATTCTCTTTACCTTATTTCTCTTAATAGTGCCCCTCAATGAACCTGAACCTCCCAGATTTTCTGTTAGACTAGCCCCAGCAATCCTGTCTCTGCTCCCTTCAGGGCTGAAGTTACAGGTGTGTGCAGCCATGCTCAGCTGTTCACATGGATGCTGGGGATTGAACTCAGGTTTGCCATAAAGTCATCTCCCTATCGCAAGGCTTTCTAAAAATGCAGAGCTCGTTCCTGTGAGCAGCCTGGGCTAAGAACAGCCGCTCTAAAAGCTGTGGGCTTGCTGTGGGCAGTTCTCAGCTCCACTCCACCAGGAAGGCCCTACAGCTTCAGGGCTTGGGCATCCAAGTGGATAGGGTGGCCACCACCTGGGCAGGAGCCAGGTAGGTGGAGTAACAAGAGCTACTTAACTCACCACAGGTTCTAGAAGGATCCTTACCAGAGCCTGCTGAAAGCCAAGGGCTTAACTCAAAGCCCTAGGGAATCTGAGCAGCTTGTTTCTAGGAGCTGCCAGAGTTTAGTGCCTCAGGCCACGGAAAGGTCATTTGGGATATGACCTTGCCTCTGGGCAGGAGACATCAACTGGGCCCACACGCAATGGGAGAGCAAAGTTCTGTTCTCAACCCTGCCAGGCACCACCGGTGAAAATGAATGAGAACCGATGATACAAAATGAACAGACGTGTATTGAACAATCCCAGTATACAAAAAATCGATCGAGTACACTCTGATTTAGGACAGGGTAGGAACCCTAGAATCTGCTTTGTGGGTGGGCATATGAGTGACTCTGATGTTGGCAGGCTCTGAGAGCTGTTAGGAAAGTTATATTGAGGATGGAAGCCAGTAGTGAGTCTCCCTGCCATAGAGGGGGCAGCATTTTGACATCTGGGGAGAGTCACGTGTGTTGTGGATACTGAGGCAAAAGTGATATGAAAGATACTGACCTCAACTTTAGAACCCCCAGATTCTAGAAACTCTACTCTGGAAATTCCAGGGATTTAGGGAGTCAGCAAGTCTAGGTAAGGGCTGCAAGACCCCACCCGAAGGCTGTGTAAAAGGGAAGGAAATCTCTTTCTCTTCCCCCTGCCTGCCTTTCTGCCTGCCTTGTGCTTGTCATGCATCTCTTCATTGGCCTGGACTGAAGAGCAGTGGCTCTCCAGGAAGCTTTCAGGCCATCAGTGCTGGATTGGGACTATTGAGGCATCCAGACACATGGACTGGGTGGCTACTGGTTCCTTGAATCTCAGGTTTGCAGACTGCTATTATGGGACTGCCATGAGCTAATCCAATAACCCACCCCTTTTTAACTACAATTCATTCTGTTGGTTCTGTTCCTCTAGAAAACCCTAATATACCGTCCATCCATGTGTCAGTTCATCCATATGTCTATCCATCCACCCATCTACACATGTGTCCATCCTTTCATATGTCCACCCATCCAGGCACTCACCTTCCAGACACCCATATATCCATTGCCTATCTATGCATTGCTAACATACTTTCTCACCTGGTTATTTCTATCTAACCTTTATATTTTTAAATATTTTATTGACAACTTCCATACATTCAGACAATATAACATGATCATAATCCCACCCCAGTCTTCTTCCTTTTCCCTTTCCCAAATCCCCCTCCGCTGAATCCCTTCTTTCCAACAAGTCTCTCTTCTGTTTTGATGTCATCATTTTCCCTCCTATTATGCAGGTCTCATGTAGGTAGCAACAGCCACTGTGAGGTTATGAATATCAAGGGCACTTTGTGTCTGGAAAACAGTACTGTGAGCAGTCCTTTCCTTCTGTTGGCTTCTACATTCTTTCCACCACCTCTTCTACAATGGTCCCTTGGCCTTGGAGGGTGTGATAGAGATGTCTCACTTAGTGCTGAACACTCTACTGTCACTTCTCAGTACTTTGATGAATTTTAAGTCTCCCCATTCCTCACCACCATCTGAAAAGAGAAGCTTCTATAACCAAAAGTGAGAATAACATTAATATATGGGCATAAACATAAATATTTATATAGCAGTTTGGTGGGCATAATGTATTCATTTAGCCAGACAATGTAGTAGTTTCTCCCCTAGGGCTTATGACTTCTCCAACCATATGCTTTTGATTAGGTTTTCAGTACCAGACAGGAATTCCCTCCCTCAGAGTGGACCTCAAGTAAAATCAGAGAGCAGTTGGTTTCACCCATAACAGACATACCACCATTGTACCAGTTGGCACATCTGACCTGGCTGGCCAACCATTAAAATTGCTGGCTAAGACCATTGAAGACTCTCCCCCCCCCCAAATAGGCTGCATAGCTCTTCCCAGCATCATAACAGGTAACAGGGAGGAGGCTTCCAGCTCTGATCCAGCTTGATTTCTTCGTGTTCCAAAGCCCAAATGTGTGATATCTTCAGCAATAGGGTCTTGCCACTTAGTTCTAGTGGGCAACCAAGAACCTTGGCAATTGCCTATAATGTTTTGAGGGGATCAGGGGCCTTCTGGAACAACAACTCTCTCACTGGAAGGTATCCTACACCTGGCACTGAATTTTTCTTGTAACAATCTATGGTTTCTGGGCACAACATTATCTACCCCCACAGGGCATTTCTGCTCAGGCTCTGTTTTTTTTTTTAACATATATATTATTTAGTTAGCAAAGAAGGTTTCCATATGGCTTATTCATAACATCTTTAATTTTTGATTAACCCTCCTCCCACCCCCTCTTCCTCTCCGCTAGTCAGTATTTAATATACTCTTTTATTTCTATATAGATATCCATTTGTCATGACTTGGGCTTGGTCTCTAGAAAAAGCTGTCGATTCAATTTGACCAGGATTAATTCAGAGCCTGCCATTTGCCACACCTTCTCTCTACTTCTGTCTCCTGCTTCCACTCTCCTACTTCATCTACCCTGAAGACCCCAGCCTCCACTGGACCCCTTCTCCTCCAACCTGTTTTCAGGACCCTTAGCCCACATGACCATAATCTCTACCTGCTCGTGTCCTCACCTGCCTTCTCCCATAGCTGCTGGTAGGTAAACTCTTGGTCCTTTCTATCAGTTGGTTTCCATCATTCTGCCAAAACTCCTGAGAAAATCAGCTGAAAAGGAGCAGAAGAAAGTGTGATGGCTCAGGTTTTTAATCCCAGAGCTCAGGAGGCTGAGGTAGGAGGATTACTGTGAGCTCGAGGCTAGAGTGGACTATATAGTCAGTCTGAGCTCAATGAGACCTCAAAAAAAAAAAGGAATAAATTCTTATTTTGGCTCCTGGTTTTAGAGGCTTCAGTGCATGGTCAGGGACTCCTTTGTTCTGGGGTACTATAGGATCCAGTCATCACATGGAGGACCAAAGCTTCTCCTCTTGGTGGTGGGGGAACAAAGAGAAATTGAGCAAGGACAGAGGCTCCCAAATCTTTAAGGGTATGCGTCCCATGACCTAAACTCTCCCCACTCAGCCTCACCTCCACCACCTTCAAATAATGCCACAGGCTGGAGACCAAAACACAAGACCTTGGAAGCCATTTACAATCCAAACCATTACATCTTTGCTGGCCGGTCATCCCTGGCTCCATTTTCCCCTGGGTTAGACTCCAGGGTGATGCCTACTGGCTTGATGAATGGTCCTTCAATAAGTGTTTGCAGAGCCCATATCTTTCCCAGTCTCCCTCGGTTCCCAGTCTAGGACTCTGCACACTTTTGGCATTTTGTCCACACTGGCTTGAATCCACTATCCTCAGGAGCTGGAAGAGACTTGACAACTTTTTCATTTAACAAATCTTGCATGGGCATGCTTGCTGCTGGATGTTCTTGCTAGGCATGGAGGTCAGCGTCTTATTTCACAGCTGGGAAAAGGTCAGGGATTAGCTAGATATCCCACAGCTGTGACATAGTCTTGTCAAAAATAATGAGAGGGGATAGAGAGATGGCTTAATGGTTAAAGGTGCTTACTTACAAAACCTGATGGCCCAGATTTGATTCCCGAGTACCCCCTTAAAGCCAGATGCATAAAGTGGCACATGTATCTGGAGTTTGTGTTTGCAATGGCAGGAAGTCCTTGTGCATCCAAGTGCTCATTATCTCTCTAATAAAGAGAGAGATAGTGTGATGGTTAGGTTTTGTTGTCAACTTGGATCTATTTAATTATTTTGGGTGGGTCTCTGAGGATGTTTACAGGAAGGCAGCCTCTCAGTAGGGGGCAGGATGTAAAGAAGCTCAAAGGAACTAGAAGTAAACATCCTTTCCTGTGTGGGCCAAGCAGGAAGGAAATTCCAGAGACTCAGGAAACCAAAAGTTAAGTCTGGGGAAAGGTTGTAAGACCCCACCCTAAGGCTATGTAAAGGGGAAGAAATTGTATCCTTAGCCTTCCTGCCTGTTCCCTGTTCTGTTTGTGGTGTAGGTGATGGGTTTCTCTCTCTGCTCGGACCTGTGAAAGAGGGCCAGCCTCTTTGGCTGTTACGGAACTTCTCCTAAATCTGTAGTTTCAATAAATACTTTCCTCCCCCAAATTGTTCCTGGTTTGGAGATTCCTCCCAGCGGTGTGTGGCTAACTACAAGAGAGAGAGAGAGAGAGAGAGAGAATGTCATCCTGGGCCCACAGAGTTTGAGTACTTGACAATCCTCAGAGAGGAGGTGTTAGGAAACCATGTCACAACAGTCAGGCTCCACAGGAATTGGGAGAGCCACCTTCCAGGTGTCATAGAGCACCTGATTCAGCCCTTCCTGCATGGATTGCATGAGGGCCACCAAAGGCTGCCACGGGAGGAGGCTGGTGACCCTGAGTGTTCTTAAGGAAGTGGACCCCTGGCTGGGCATCACAGAACCATATCCTTGAAAGTTGGAATCTGAGCGGTGGAATTTAAGGACCCAGGACATTCCCAATTAGACCAAATCCATCCTCACACCTGGGGAATTGTCCCTGACCCTGCCCATTCCCTAAAATCAGACACAAGACATCAGTTTACTCCTAGCCTTAGGGTTCTCAACCTTATGACCCACAATTACCGGAGGAGCCCAAAGATGAGCAGGGTGTGGGCAGTCTAAGAAAAGATCCCAAGATACACCATGGAGCTTACAGTTGTGCAATGACATAAGATATATAACATCCCAGCCCATATCAACAGTAAGATATATAATGTCCCAGCCCATACTCAACAAGCCAGCCACTTGATCCTGTGTATGTCCTACTGGTATATTTAAGTTTAAGGATGTCTATCTAGAAAAGTCATGCATCAAGATTATATTGGTTGTCTTTGAAGTCAGTACTGGTGGGCTGGAGAGATGGCTCAGTGGTTCAGGTACTTGCCTGCAAAGCCTAATAATCTGGGTTCAATTCCCCAGTACCCACATAAAGGCAAATGCACAGTGGCACATGCATCTGGAATCTGGAGTTTGTTTGCAGTGGCTGGTGACCTGGTGTGCCCCCTCTCTCTCTCTCTCTCTCTCTCTCTCTCTCTCTCTCTCTCTCTCTCTCTCCTATCTCTACTTGCAAATAAGTAAAAATACTAAATAAATGAAGCTGGTACCTTTGGCAGCAAAGAGGGCTTTAGCCTTAATTCTGTGTCACGATTTTATGAAGAAAAATGCCCTGTGTTATCTGTACATAAAACATGAGGAGGTGTCCAAATATTCTCACCAGCTTTGTCCGGCTGGAGGTCAGAGCAGCTGCATTTTGGCAAGGTTTCTCTGAGCTTCCGTAGAAATGACCCATGAACTGCGTTTTGAGGAAAGCTTTTCTAGCCCAGTGCAAAATAGTAACTTGAGGGTCAGAGTGGATAGGAAACTTGCCTAAGACCACACAGTGAGAAGGCAGGCAGCTCACTGGCACAAAGGAAATGCAGGGTGGAGGGGGGGAAGCCCAGAGGCAGGGGTGAGGGGCCCTGGGCTCTGCAAGCTGCTGTGCTGCAGGAGGAGGGAGCAGTGAATGGTGGGTGATGGGCTGAGGACAGAGGAGGTGACAGGTGAATCATTTGCATCCCTGTGCCTCCCAGTTCTCAGGCTTCCTTTTCCTGGGATTTCCCGCCATTGTGTGGCTGCCCACCTGCCATCCCCTTGGGTTTCCAGCCAAGGTGATGGCTGGGTGAGAATGGCACAGCCTTGCCCTCATGCCATTTCCACCCCTCATTCACTCACCTTCCTCTGATACTGTGACTCCTGTCCCTGACTTAGTATCCTCTCGGAAGTTCATTTAAAATGAACGAAATGCATAATCCAGGCTAGACATACAGCTCAGTTGGTAAAAGTCCTGACTAGTGTGCAGGAAGCCCTGGGCTTTATGCCCAGAACCACATAAACCAAGTGTGATGATCCTAACACTTGGGGGAGACAGGAAGATTAGAAGTTCAAGGTCATCCGTGACTACATAGTGAGTTTGAGGCCAGCCTGGACTACATGAGACCCTACTTACAAAAAGAAAATGTCGAATCCCAGCCCCTTGGGTGTGTGTTCTCTCGGGCGTGGGTAGGACCTTTACTGTGCAATGTCTTCCCCCACCTCATGCACACACCAAGGATGAATCCTGTAAACTCTCACGGTAGAAAGCCCCTAGACTACTGAGTCTTTTTCCCTCGGAGTATAAGGCTGTCCTGGAAGTAAAGCTTGGGGTGCTGAGTAGTGATGCCTGCTTCGCGGGAGAGCAGCCTCTGTCCCTTCCACTTGTCTGAGCATGGCCTTCCTGAGGTTTCTTTCTGGGGAAGGCGTCTTCCTAGCCAGGCAGAATGTGTGGCATGTGACTTGAGGGAGACAGGGCAGGTAGGGCTGCCTGAGCTGCTTCTGGAATTCAGGGAGCAGAGAGCCTTTTACTCTTTGGGACCTTTTTCCTGACAACCTTGGGGTGACCAGCAGGACCCAGGCATCCAAAGAAGTGGGGGAGGGCTGCAGGGCCTCAAGGAGGCTGAGAAGACCTCATCTTCTATTTCCTTAGGATCATGCTCCCTCTTGTACATGGTGACATGTTGTCATTTCCAAGGCCAACTTGCACCTTAAATCTGCACCAGCCTCAGTTCATCAGCACTGGGCAAGAGCTGCAGGAATCCATGTAGATTGCACACCAAGCGATCCAAATTAGAAAGCTATTGTTTGTTTTGCTGTTTTTTTTAATATTTTGCTTCAGGCATGATGCTTAGCACAGTCCTGACTCCTCACCTTATTTAATCCTCATGACAACTCTTGCAAGATAAGGATTGTAATTACACCTGTATTTGACAGGTGAGGAAGCTGCTGCTCAGAGAGAGGACCTTGTCCAAGACCACACAGCTACAAGATGGCACAGCAGGCTGTGACCCAGGTCTGTCCAATATCAAGTCTTAACTCCCCATGGACAAGCATAGCAGGGGAGGAAACTCGAATAGCTACAGACTGCCTTGAACTCTGAGATCAAAACACAGTGTGCTACAGGTGGGCCAAGGGTTCCCTAGCAGCTCCTGGAGAGGTGCTGGGGATCAGAGCTGGTTCTGAGCGAAGCTGTAGAGGGAGAGGTGATGGGCAAGGTGCAGACTTGTCACGGACTACACATAGATGGCGGGTACTAAACGAGAGAGCTGGGGACAGCTTAGACTGTAGGCTGTTCTGAATTGCAGGATGAGAGACCAGGGTGAAGGAGAAGGCGGGGCAGGTTAACAAAAAGATATAGATCTCCTAGTAGATAGAGTAGAACACCTAGTCAAGAGTGGAGCCATCATAAACATGCAGGTGATGGAGTTAGGGAGATGACCCAGATTCCCACACAAGTATGAGACCTGAATTTATTTGAATCCTTAGCACCTATGTAAAAATACTGGATATGATGATGTGTGCCTATAATCCTGGTGCTGGGGAGGCCTAGACAAGAAGATCCCTGGACTTGCTGGCTAGCTATATATATAGCAAGTCAGTGAGCCCTAGGTTCAGTGAGAGACCCTGTCTTAACAAGAATGAGATGGAACGTAATAGAGGAAGACACCTGTCAGCCACACACCACTGGCATGAGCCTCCAAGCCAGGCACAGTGATGGGAGGAAGGGATTTATTGGAGTTACAGATCCAGGGGAAGTCCCATAATGACAAAAAAGACTGGCTCCTTTTCACAGGTCCAAACAGAGGGAAAGAATGGGAAAAAGAAAAAGAGAAAATGAGAGAGAGAGAGAGAGAGAGAGAGAGAGAGAGAGAATCCAACACCACGCACACCAGCAAACAGGCTGGGGGAAGAGAGAGATTTTTCTTCCCCTCTACATAGCCTTAGGGCAGGGTCTTGCAACCCTTCCCCAGACTTGTTGACTTTCTGAGTCTCTGAAATTTCCTTCCTGCACTGTCCTCCAAGGAAGGGATGCTTGTTTCTTGCTCCCCTGAACTTCCTTTCATCCTGCCCCCTACTGAGAGGGCTGCCTTCCTGTAAGCAACCTCAGAGACCCACCCAAGATTACTAAATAGGTCAATTTGACAACAAAATTTAGCCATCCACCCCTTGTCAACTTGACATCAAAACAGCTCCTTACATCATACTTAATTTCCAAATGAACTAAGTAACAAGATCAAATTCCACTTAACATGATACAACTATCCCACGTACAATTAGAAACACATAATCTCCCCCAATAAAAGGCAAGGTCTCTCTCTTAACTGTGAGTTCTGTAAAATTAAAACAAGTTACATGCTTTTAACATATAATGGCACAGAGTAAACATTTCCAACTGCTATGAGGCATAACAAGGAGAGACTGGACCCATGCAAGCTCAGCAACCATTAGGCAAACATCAAAAATCTGAAGTTCAAGTCCAATATCTGACAGTCTCCAGATTTTCTTTTTTTAAAAAATATTTTATTTATTCTTTTCAAGCACAGAAATACAGAGAGAGAGAGAGAGAGAGAGAGAGAGAGAGAGAGAGAGAGAGAGAGAGAGAGAGAACACCAGGGCCACCACCTTGTGGTTCTGACATATGTGGGTACTGGGGAATTGAACCTGGGGCTTTAGGCACCAGAGGCAAGTGCCTTAATTGATGAGCCATCTCTCCAGCCCCAGTCTCCAGATTTTCTAATTCTGTCCCTACAGCTTGGCTGAGTAGCTTGGGAAAACTTCCATCCCGAGTCAACAGGGTTCCATTGTTGTTCAAGTTGACAACAAAACTTAACCATCACAATACCTGATGTTGAATTCTGGCCTCTACATGTATGCGTGGGCATGTCTATCCATGCACCCACATACATGTACTCAAACACCCACAAACACTCATGCACAAGGGCACACACACACTAATGTATGTGGCAGAGCTGGGGATACAGCTCAGTAGGCAAGCTCTTGCCTTGCATGTGTTCAATCCCCAGTATTGAAAAGAAATTTAAACACATGCATGCATACAATACATACATAAGAATGCAGGTGGCATGCCTGTGAAAACCAACCATGTGATTTGATAAAGGCAGAATGCAAGGGTGGTGGCTCAGGGTTTGGAATTTGCGAGCTAGATAATGTTGAAATCTTAGCTCTGCTGTGGAAGGCTGTGCTGATCCTAGATGAGCCACTTAGACCTGTCTGGAGTTCAGTCCTTCCCCTGAAAAATGAGAGATATATTAATAATACCTTATTAGAGGGACAACTTGAGGATTACATGAGCTGGTCCCTCCTCTTTCTTCTCCTTCCTTTTTTTTGTTTTTAAGATTTTTATTTATTATTTATTTGCAAGGAGAAAGAGAGAATAGACATGCCTGCAAATGAACTCCAGATGCATGTGCCACTCTGCATCTGGCTTTATGTAAGTACTGGGGACTGAAACCAAGGCCTGAAGACCCTGCAACAAGTACCCTTAACTACTGAACAATCTCTCCAGCCTTTTTTTTTTTTGAGAGAGTGGGTCTCATGTAGTGCAGGCTGTCCTCCAACTCATAGGTAGCTAGAATGACTTTGAACTTCGGGTCCTCCTGTACTGAGATTACAGGTGAGTAGCATCACAGCCAGTTTAGTAGAGCTGAAGCTAGAACCCAGGGCTTCATTTATGCTAGGCAAGCACTCTGCAACAGAGTATCTCCTCAGCCCTGGTGCTTGGTTCTTAATAAATGCCACACCTGTTAGTTATGATTACTGCAGTTATCAATGTTGTCATTTCTATGTAGTGGGAGGAATGTTAGATGATATTTGGGATATAGTTTGTGGTTAGAGAAAAGGAACATAGGACCCCAAGAGTGAGGACAGGTGTAGCTGGGGAGAACCTCAGAGGTTCTGTTTTACTTCTCAGGCCTAGGTGGGGTGACCTAAGCCAGGCCATGGTCCGTGCCAACCTGACTCCAGCCATGCTCAGCGCCAGGGCCCCACCCATTGAAGCAGCCTGGGGCAGGAGGACCAAGGACAGGATTGATGGTTGATGAGCTCATGCCCACAAGCCTGGCCAACGAGGCCGGACGCGACTCTCAGCAGGCGCTTGTCAGCATTGCCGGCTGGGGGTGAGGATGAGCTGGTGCCCAGATGCCCATGGCCAGCAGGTCTGCTGAGTGCTTGATTACATTCCCAAGCATCCCATGCCATGCCAGGGCTGGCTGTTCCCACTCCTGCTGGGGCCCGTCTGTCCACTACAGAGCTGGCCTCCCAGGTCCAGCCCCCACAGCCCACCTGCCTTCTACCTTCTGCTTCCCCCTCTCAGTTGCAACCAGGTGGCCTCATCCCTCCATGACTTCATCCTTCTTAAAGGCATCATGTCCTTTAAAAAATACATATATTTGCAAGCAAAGAGAGATAGAAAGAAGAATGACAGAGAATGGGTGTGTCAGGGCCTCCAGCCACTGCAAATAAACTTCAGATGCATCAGCCACTTTGTGCATCTGGCTTTACATGGGTGCTGGGGAATCGAACCCAGGTCATTAGGCTTGGCAGGCAAATGCCTTAACCACTGAGCAATCTCTCCAGCCCCATCATGTCCTTTCTTGTCTGCAGGTCCTCACAAATGCGGAGTCTTTGTGCCATACTAATCTCCCAGATTAACTCTCTTCTCAGTATACCAGAGGACTCCAGGCCTGAACATGGCAGTTTGCATTTACTCTCATTGAATGAGTTGTTTCTGTGTGACAACTTCTGTATCCAGTGACCCGAATCTTCTCTTTAGTCTGCCCTTCCCAGGAGGATCCCACTCATGTGTCCCCTACCCTGGGGATAAATGCAATTCCCTCACCTGGAGTCACCAACTCTCCCATGTTTCCTGGACTGTCTCTGTTCCACATCTGGGAGAACTCCTCAGTCCCATGCCAGCCAGGACAGTAGATCAGCCAAGATAGTGTGTTGTTATCACACTGCTTCCAGTTTGTGCCTGAATGTCCCTGAGTGAACCGGAGCCTGGAGCCTTCCCCAGAGGGAGTCAAAAGACTACAGGATGTGAAGGCATGTGCTTCCAGACTTCATAGACACCTTGAAATTTGTATCACTATTCACGTGGGAAATGTGGCACATTGTGGTAGAAGGGACAACCTGGGGGGGGGAGGGAGGGAGGGTGGAAGAACTCATACAGTCCACAGGGGACAGTATGGCTTTCCTGAGGCAGGTGTAAGAAAGGACAATTCTTCTTTCTGAGGTCTGTCTTGAGAACTCCCTGTAAGGACATCAGAATGTCAGCATTGGATTTTAAAGATGAGTGCCTGGCACCCACCCGCCTCACTGACTTAGGGGCGCTGAGGTTCTGAGAGAATATACAAAACCAGACGAGCTCTGCTCTGGGCCATGGCAGGTGTGGACGCCTGTGTTATGTTGTGATGAAGCCTGGCGCTGGGATTTCTAAGTTTCCCCGAGGGCATCAGTGTGCAGCCTTTAGTGCAAACTGTTGTTAGACATCCATCCATCCATCTCCAAGGAACTCAAGACACACTGGGGCAGGAGTCCAAGTCAAGAAAGGTGTGTCCAGCATAAGGTGCCACACAGAAGGGTCAGCAGAGGACTGGGGGTGGGAGGAGGGAGAGATGCAGGCAGTGCTACCCCACATCTTAAGGGGACATGTTTGAGACCATCCAAGGCTTCAAGGCCTGGGGGAATGGGAGAGACCGGATGGCTACGGAGCTGTTTTCAGTGCTGTGGGTTAGTGACCTTGGTCAAGTTTTTCAAACTTCTTTGAGGCTGTGGAGATGACTCAGTGGGTAAGGCGCTTGCTTGCAAAGCCTGATGCTCCCAGTGTGATTCCCCAGGACCCACGTAAAGCCAGATGCACAGTGACATCTGGAGTTTGTTTGCATTGGCTAGAGGTCCTGGCACACCCATTCTCTCTGCTTGCACATAAATATAAGAGCACTTGCTGTGTACACACGAGGACCTAACTTTGACCCCCCAGTGTCCATATAAAAAGCTGGGCATGGCCAGGAATGTCTGTGGCCCCAGCACTGAGGGGGACAGAGACCGATTATCACTGGGGCTCCTGGTCAGCCCATGTAACCACATCAGGCACAAACTCCAGGCTCAGTGAGAGACTGTCTCAAGGAAATAAGGTGGAAGAGTGATAAAGGATGGTACCTGGCATTTTCCCCTGGTCTCCACACACATCTGCACAGCCATGAGCATGCACTACACGTGAATATTCCACATTCACACCAAAAAAGAAGGAAAAACGCCTTTTGAGCTTCAATTTTTTTTATCCAAAACATGGAGAATGAAAGCAGTGCCTAAGCCAGTGTAGTCTTGTCCAGAGAAACGAGATAATCCACGCAATTGGGCACGTGGTATCATGATTCACTATGGGATTATTGTCATTTCTTCTTCCCGTGGGAGGAGAGGGGGTATTCACAGAGCAGAGTGACATGTGAGCTGTCCCAGAATGGACAGAGATGACTTCTGGAGAAAGAGAGGGACGTTTAGGTGTCCAGAAAGCTTTGACTAGAGGCTCAGAAGGAGAAGGTTCCAAGCAGGCTGGGGCGCAGGAAGGAATCCCATTCCCCAGGGCATTCGAGCCTGGAAGTTAGAGACTCAGGAGAAAGGTCCAGGGAAAGCAGGGAGACAGACCAGGCCTGGGTGGGGAGCATGACAGGAACATCAGTGCAGGAGGCTCTGTGGAAGATCCCTCCCTCCTCTCTCCTTCCCTCAGCCGCTGCAGAACATCCGGCATGGCGCAGGCTGGAGCCTGACCTGGGTCTGGTGGGGGCAACAGGGAGACAGTTGCCACTCTGCACATGACTGGTCAAAGGACTCTTGGGGCCACCCTGCACCCTCTTTCTGGTTAATGGATAAACGTATCAGACGTGGAGCCTGGGCCACAGTCAGCCAAGTGGATGATTGCTCACATGGTGCCCACTGCAGGTGATTATGCTGCAGACCCCGAGGCTCCATCCAGGGCTGACTGCAGTCTGGAGGAGACCTCAGAGACTCTCCCCAGGGTAGGGGCATTCCTGTGGATGAGCTGGGTGATGACACAGCAGCCCACGTGACAGCTGTGGTCACCCTGAACCATCCCTGAAGGTTCTTCTAGGACGAGTTCTTACTTGGGTAGGGATCAAGAACCTCACTATTCCCATATAAGTAACAAGACTAGAACTTTGGTGGGTCACCTCATTATTAGGGTAAATCCTAGAATTCTTTTTAAATAGAAACTCTTAGTATACAAAAGAATGGATTTTATTAGGACATTTTCATATAGAGGTATATGTATAAATAAACACTACGTCTCCTTTATCCGTTTTGGTGCTGGGTGCCAAGGCTGGTTCCATACTTGGCTATCGTGCAGAGAGTTGCCATAAATAGGGATGTTCAGGTATCTCTGTGGTACTCCAGCCTAGACTTGTAGCCAACCAAGTCCTAGCCACAGGGCCAGGCCTTGGCTTTTGTCACTCAGCAGGGAAAGCACAGCTGGTACCTCACTTTAATAAATGTGGGTATAGTGAGGCTGGGGTGTAGCTCAGTGATAAGAGCACTTGCCTAGTAAATGAGAGACTCTGGGTTCAATCCCTAGTATAGGAAGAAAAAAGAAAGAAAGAAAGAGTGAATGAAAGAAAGAAAGAAAGGAAGGAAGGAAGGAAAGATAGGAGGACATCTGTTACCTGCGGTGGTCTGCCTGGCACTCGGGAGGTCAAGGCAGGAGGGCCAGAGTCCAAGCTCATTCTCAGCTACAACAGTGAGTTCCAGGTCAGCCTGGGCTACATGATACCCTTTTCAAGAAACAGACTTAGCACACTGAAACCATTTGCTTTGGCAGTGGTAGTGATGAGAAGGAGATGAAAAGTTCTCGCTCACCTTCAGGCTCATGGATACCACGCAGTTGAACATCAGGTAGGAATGCTGAGTAGGCGCTGACTGCTGGGGGGGGTAGTGAGCTTGCTGTCATTAGAGATACATAAGCAAAGACTCACGTATTTGCTCTGGATGCTTCGAGGCCTGGGGGAAAGGGGATGACAGGGTGGCTGGAGAGTTGTTTCCAGTGCTGTGTGAGGCAGGAGCTCCTTCATATACCTCTGTGCCTAGAAAAGGGGAGGTATGGGATCGCCTCAAAAGAAGGTGGCAGTGGGGCAGCAGGGTAACTCCTGCCTCACTTTTCTGCCCTTTGAACAAGGTGCAAGCTGAGGTCATTTGTGGACCCACAGTGTCATAGCCAAGTGGCCTGGCATCCAAGAGGGTTGCCAGGCCACCAGCTCAGGCATCCTTGCACAGCTAGGATTCCCGAGTCCACCACTTTGTAGATGGGGAGTCACGGCTTGGGGGGGGGGAATGAAGTCACTTAACCTAATAACAACTGGAATCACTTTTTAAGAGGAATATTCAGTTCTCAGCTTTAAAAAATATTTTATTTATCTATTTGCAAGCAGAGAGAACTAGGAGACCAGAGAGAACGGGTGTGACAGGGCCTCCAGCTGCTACAAATGAATTCCAGATGAATGTGCCACTTTGTGCATCTGGCTTTACATGGGTACTGGGGACTCAAACCTGGGTCATTAGGCTCTGTGGACAAGTGCCTTAATCACTGAGCCATCTCCTCAGCCCCAGTGCTCAGATTTTTATCAACTTTTTTTTTTTGAGTCAGGGTCTCACTTTGTAACCAAGGCTGCCCAGGAACTTTCAGAAATCCTCCAGTCTGTTTCCCAAGTGTTAGAATTACAGGCATGAGCTCACCATGCTCTACTACAACCTTTATTTTATTTAATTATAACCACATTGTGAGGTATGAACTATGATTAGCCCCTCCTTATCAAAGAAAGGAAACTGAGGCTCTGGTTTCCTAACTCCCTAAGGTCAGGGAGTTGACAGGTTGGGAATGAGTGATGCACACACACGTATGCTCATGTGTGCCTGAGTGCATGCACACACATACATGCTCATGTGAGCCTGAGTGCATGCACACACGCATGCTCACATGTGCCTGAGTGACTGTGGCTGTCATTCTCAGATCTGGAATGTGGAAGGGGAGAGGACAGAAGAATGGCCCTTGAGCCAAGTCACCTTTTCCAGTTCCCTGGTGGTCTCCCGGTGATCTTGGGCAATGCTACCTAAGACCTCGGGCTCTCACTCCTTTCAAGAAGGGAGGTGGAGAGAGACCCGATTTCTTAGCTTTCTGCAGCCATCAGCTTCCATGACTTGGTTCCCCACGGTGAGTTCTGGGCCACAAACCAGTTGGCTTCTTCGCTGCCTCTCCCTGCAGCGAGGCAGAACTGGCAGGAGGAGATGATGATCCCACCTCCGCTCGCTCCCTCCTCCTCCTCCCGGGCCTGGACACACCTACTCCAACTTTCTCAGCAGCTTCTGGGCTGAGCTCCTTCCTGCTCTGCACCTCTGCTCTCCCTCCTAAGCCTTCAGCCTGTCTCCAGGGACAGGGGCCCCCTAGGGCCCAGCTCCTGCTCCTCCAAGGCACCCTCCTCACCTGAAGGGCGCAGGTAAGAGTGTGGGACAGAGACGTCTGGGCCCGGGATTGCGAGGCCAATCTGCTCCTTGTACCTGAATCCAGAGCAGTCTGGCGTGGGAGCTTCTGGAAGGTGGAGAAGAAACTGGAAGGGAGCCGGTGGGACAGGATGGAGGAGATCAGGAGAATGTGGCTTCATTCTCTAAAAAGCTTCGGTGATGCGGCCAGCCAGCACCTTGGCACTAAGCAGCGCAGCAAGACCCCCAGTGAACAAAATTAAGACTCTGATCTCCAGGTGGAGGAAGGTCATATTTGCACATGTGGGAGGTTGGGCTTGTGTCCCTGGGGGACTCCAGTCCCCTGTTTGGACTTTCTGGGCAGGAGGCTTCATGGTGTGTGTGTGTGGGGGGGGAGTAGTGGTAGATGTGTCTCTAGTTTTAGAAGCATGCTGGGGCAAGAGACTTGCTTCTCAAATGGCTAAGGGGCAGAGGGGCCCCATGGAAGACAAAACCATCTGGTGAGGAGGAGGAGGAGGCAGAGACTGGGGGTCGGGGTGTCCAGACAAATGGACCGGCCATACTTTGGAGGCACCCGACAGGACCCTTGGCTTCCTGACTGCAGTGGGGGTGCGCTGACTCAGGGGTGGGTGGCCTGGAGCCCCTCTCTTCCCATGTGTTGGGGACGCTGAACCCGAGGCTCAGCACTGAGCAGAACCCCTGTTCACACTTCCACAATCCCCTAGGAAAGCAGTGCTCTTTGCCCCAGCCTGGTGAGCCATAGGGTTTTGCTGACGTTTGCCAAGCGCTCTGGAAGCTGCCTGTGCCCCAGCCATGGTCTGAAGCCGATGACTGGGCTCAGGGCAGAGGAGGGAGGTGGAGACAGAAACCCCGGACCTGAGCACCTCTAGCCTTTCAGCTTCATCTGCCAGGGGGGAGCGGAGGCTGGGCTGGCTCTCAGGCTCTCAGTACATGATGCCACCAGTGGTCATCAGAGCTGATGCTCACTGAGCACTTCCTGCGATCTTGGGTCTGCGCTGAGCATGCGTGCGGGGTCTTTTAAGTGTTCATGGTCTGGCCATGTGGGGTGTGAAAAGAGAATTCATTAGTCATGCTTCTGTGACTCACACGCTGTGTGGCCCAAGGCAGGTTCCTACATCTCTGGGCAAACTTCTGCACATATCAAGTCAAGGTGGTAGGGGATTGTTATGATTCGCTCTCATTCCAGTCAGCCCCACAGTCCTGTTGGGTAGATAAGACAGGAAGGCTTACCACCATTTGCAGAGGAGGTGTCTGAGGGCTTTGCTTCCTGTGTCCCCATAAAAGGAGCACCCCCACATAGCATCTTCTTGAAGGAAGATGCTGTTGAATCCACGAGGGACTGAAAGAGCGGCTCCCATGCCTCGCTTTCCTCATCTGGGAAATGGCAGAGGATCTAGAATGAGCTAGAATGAATCAAGTTGTCTGGAGTGCCTAAGATTCCGTGACTCTCGGTGGCCAGTTCTTAAGGGCACCACATGCAGAAGGGCACTGGCATTCTCTGGCCGTTACCAAACAGCTAGGCTGCCAGGCTCCTCCACACCTGTGCTGGGGAGTGGGACTAACTCACCTTGGCCTTGGCTCTCCATGTCAGAGGTCGGTGGCAGGTACAGAGCCTTGAGGGACAAGGATGATGGGAACCCTTGGGTGGGCATGATTTCTGGAGGCACCATGGTTCCTGGGCCTCCAGGACCAGACTCGCCATGACAGGACCTCAGTATTCCACTGTGGTGCCTCAGTGCCAATACTCCATGTACAGTGGTGGTGGGTTGAAGGTAGTTTTGTTAAGAAAGGTGTGAGTTCAAATCCTACATGCTGTTGGCTGTGTGCCCCAGCCTCAACTATTCTAAAGGGCTTAGTCTCTTTATTGGAAAAATGGGGACAATCATAATTCTTTTCTCAGAGAACAGGTGTGAGGATTCAATGAGGTCCAAGGTCGGCATGTAACACACAGGGCCTCCTCCTCTTCTCCTGGATGGTGTCAGCACTTGAAGTGTTCTTTCCTAAGACCCATCACAGCATTTCTTCCTTGTCTCTGCCCCTAGGGTGTCAGCCATGGGATTGTCTGCACAGGGTTCTGGTACCTGTGCTCAGTAGAGCCTAGCATCCTTTGTATGTGCTGATGAGCAAGTGACTCATTTCTTGGTTTTTTTCTTTTCATGTGTATATGGTATTCATGTATGTGCATATGTGTGTTCATGTTTGTGGACCTAAATGCTCGTGTGTGCCTGTAAGCCTGAGGTCTACATTGGGGGGGGGGTCTTCCTCAGTCACTCTCTATCTTATTCTTTGAGACAGGGTCTCTCTCTCTCTCTCTCTCTCTCTCTCTCTCTCTCTCTCTCTCTCTCTCTGAGCCTAGAGCTAGCTGATTAGGCTAGACTAGCTAACCAGTGAGCTCTAGCAATGCCCCTGTCTCTGCCTCCCCAGCGCTGGCATTACAGGCACGGCCACACTCAGCATTTTACATGGGCGTTAGGGATTCGAACTCAGGTCCTCATGCTTGTACAGCAAACCTGTTACTGAACAATCTCCCCAATCCCTCCAAGTGACTGCAGAGAACAGAAGCTGTGTGACCTCCATTCTGATGGCACATGAGAGTGGCTGCTGAGAAGGGGTTGTTGTCAGCCCCAGGCGCATCCTAGACAGCTGGGAGGGTCCTTCGTGAATCTGACAGGGGGCAACACCCAGCTTCACCTGCAAACAAGGTCAGGTTCACAAGGATCCTACATGGAGCAGGGAAGATGTGAGCAGGGCTACGTCTTTGCTTCCTTCTGCCTCCCTCACCCCAGTGCAGGAACCTTCAATCTAGGGAGTTCTGGGACCTACCCTGATAGGTGGTATGGTTGGCTTACTGGAGGCCTGAGGAGCCAGGCCAGGGAGCTGGCATTTTTTTTGGGGGGGGTCAAGGTCTCAAATTTAACCCAGGCTTGCTGGAATTCACCATGTAGACCAGGCTGGCCTTGAACTTGCAGCAATCCTCCTGTCTCAACCTCTTGAATGCTGGATTATAGATGTGAGGCACAAAATTTGCTTTTTTTTCTTTCTTTCCCAGAAAGGGTCTTACTATGTAGCCCAGGCTAGCCTCAAACTCCTGATCCTTCTGCCTCAGTCTCCTGAATGCTGACATTAGAGGCTTGTGCCACCATACCTAGAGAATAACCATTTAAAAATATGTAATTTATATTCTTTTATAATGGGAAATTCTTCACATACACAAAGGTAAGTGGAACCGTGTAAAGACACTCTTATCTGCCTCTGACAACTGTGTTTCCTCTATGCCTCCACCAATCTTCCCCTCCCAGATTATTCTGCAGCAAATCCATTTAGATGATTCCATCTGAAACTCTCTCCATATAACCCTTCCTTAAAATGTAAGGATGCCATACCACAGGGGCATGACTTGTGCCCTGTGATATTGGAGAGGTGATGACGGAGCTTGGGTCTCAGTCTTGCCATGCATATCTGTCTGAAGCTGGAGGGTGAACCTAAGGTGGGGTTCAGATTCCAAGGTTAAGATGCTTGCCTCCCCTTGGCTGGCCACAGGGGCTGTTAGTTCACCATTGCCCATGAATTAAGTCTAAATCCATCTCTAAATACAAGTAGGAAGAGCTCAAGCATTTTCTAGTTTAGAGCCTACAGAGGACAGAAATCCTTCCCTGAATCGCCCTTTCCTCTCTTGACACCACAGGTCCCAGCAAGGCCCTATGGGGTGGCTGGAGCTCACTGGGGCAGATCTGCCAGCTCCCCCGGCCTAGGCTCCTGTGTCCAGCACTCAGCCAGCTGGGCCAAGCTGAGCAGGATGATACACTCCTGCATGGGGTCATGCCAAGCTGTGTGTGCATTGGTTTGTGTGTGCCCACGTGCCCATGTGCTGCAGCCTGTCCTGTTATGACCTCTCACCTGGGAGCTCCAGACAGGTGCAAAACCCAAAGGTCCACATGATCACTCTGCACTCCTGGGAGACCAGCATGGGTGGGGAGCAGGGGAAGTGCGTCAGTTCATCAGGGACTGGGCATGGGGGGGGGCGTCTGTGGCCATGTCCAGAGACACATGCTTTCACTTTTGTGGAGGGTCACAGGTGCCATGGCAGTGTGTGTGTGTGTGTGTGTGTGTGTGTGTGTGTGTGTGTGTGTGTGTAACATGGAGTGTAGTCAGCTCCTGCTAAGAGCTCACCAAGCAATTAGAAACTCTTTTTAAGAAATATTTTAATTAATTTATTTGAGACACAGAAAGAGGGAGAGGGAGAGAGAGTATGGGCATGCTAGGGTCTCCTGCCACTGTAAATGAACTCCAGATGCATGCACCGCTTTGTCACTTTGCACATCTGGCTTTATTTGGGTCCTGGAGAATTGAAGCTGTGCTGTCAGGGTTTGCACAAGGAAGGACTTTTAAGCCTTTCATCAGCGAGCCATCTCCTGAGCCCTCTTTTTTAAACACACACACACACACACACACACACACACCTGCACGCACACACACTTGTGTAGGCTTGAGGACAATCCTCAGGAATGCTGTCCACCCTTTTTGAAACAGGGTCTTAGATCTGTCACTGGCCTGGAGCTCACCCCAATACTGGGTGACCTGAGCGCTCAGGGATCCTCCTGCCTGTGCCTTCCCAGCTCTGGGATTTCAGGCACACGTAGGTTCTGGGGCCCTCACTCAGATCCTCTTGCTTGGGAGGCAAACACTTTACACTCTGAGCCATCTTCCCAGCCCTGCAATGAGGAGAACCCCGAGTCTTGGGAAATGACTCAGAATGAGAGCCTCTTGCAAAACTGAAACACCAGAGTCTCAAATCCACGTGTAGATCAGAGAAGAACCTTCCTGGAACCACACAGAGATTCCTGGCTGTACCTGACAAATGACCTGCATGACTTTTAAAATTCTGTGTAAACATTCAAAAATGGAGTGCTCAAGTCCCAAGTTGTAGCTGTTGAATCTTTATGAATCGAAGGCAACTAGTGTCATATCCAAGTGAAAGGCAGATATCATGGCCTCTCTGGAGAAAGGAGAAAGGAGCCATCGGAGGTCCCTTTCAGACTCTGTGCTCTCCCTCTCCTTACCAAGCATGATCTATAGGCAGCCACCAGCTCTGAGGATGGCTGGACTTTGCACATCTCCAGTTAAGTTCATTTTGAAGTTGCTAAACTATAATTGACCTTTATATCATTTTGTTTTGATCATCCTATTATATGGTCCCCTAGTTTAGAGCTGAGTGCCAGAAATGTCTAGGGTTTTTTAAAAAAGTATTTTTTTGCAGAGAGAGAAAGAGAGGGGGGGGGGAGGGAGAGAGAGAATGAATGAGAATGCGAATGCCAGGGTCTCTAGCTGCTGCAAATGCACCACTTTGTGCATCTGGCTTTATGTGGGCACTAGGGAATCAAACCCAGGTCTTTAGGATTTACATGAAAGCACCTTAACCAATGAGCAATCACTCCAGCCCTAGATTTTTGTTTTTGTTTTTAACTGCAAATTCTAGGGGCCCGGGAGATGCTCAGTGGATCGGGTGTTTGCTGCACAGTGTGGGTACCTGAGTGTGGATCCCCAGAACCTGTGTAAAGCTGGATGCTACCAACCCTAGCATCTGTAATCCCAGCAACCCATTGCAAGAAGGGAGGCAGAGACAGGAGGATCCCCAAAATCTTGTGGGCAAGCTAGCCTGGTGAACTGAGTGGTGAACATTGAAGACCCTGCCTCAAACTACTAGAAGGCAGGGACCGACACTTGGAAGTTCTCCTCTGATCTCCACATCACACACGAACAGGTGTACACACATACACACATTACATACAAACATCATACACCTTCCACCCCAAAGAAAAACACTACAACTTCTAAGTGTATGAAAGTAGACTGTGTGGCTGGGGCCCGGGAAGTGAATTTTTACCAAGTCTCGAGGAGAGGTGGTGAGGTCAGGTGAACATAGTAACTGCCAGGCTAGTGGACAGAGCAAAATAAGGTTCTAGTCCTTGCTCTATGCTTATGGCGTGTGTGTGTGTGTGTGTGTGTGTGTACAGGGTACAGAGCCTTTGTGTCCCTGGAGTTTTCATCTGTGAGGTGGAGAAAGGGGCCTGAGACTTCTCCAGGGAAAACACTCACCAAGCTCTGTGATCAACACTATTTTGGGGCCACAGTTAAGTCAAAGACATGCTGGATATGCTGGGTGAAGTCTTGGATTTGGGTCGGGACCACCTACAATTGTGTGATCTTCTCTGAGCCTCAACTTCCCCATCTATAACACCGAAGAACTCATTGCTACAAAATATCTAAAGACAGAAAAATGCTGCATGAAGCAGGGTTCCCAGGGACACATGGGCTTACCAGTGTGTCCACCGTTCTTGATTTGCTGTCCCAGGGAGAGAGGCCCAGTAGGGGAGGGGAGGGCAATGCCACATACTGGTTTCCACAGCCCTGGTACTGCCTGGCATTGCTCCCATGCCTCTTGATTTTGGAGAATTATCTCCTTCCCAGTTCCTGAGCAGGATGAATCCAAGATCCCAAAGCCATGAAGCCCCAGCTCCTCAGAATGCTGAAATCCGTTATGTTTAAAAACATTTTTTATGTAAAGCCAGATGCACAAGAGGGCGTGTGTGTCTGGAGTTCATTTGCAGTGGCTGGAGGCCCTGTCGTGCCCATTCTCTCTGTCTCTCTCTGTCTGCCTCTCTCTCTCTCTCAAATAAATAAATAAATAAAATAAAAACATTTTTTATTAATTAGGAACTTTACTGTATAAACAAATCACATATTGATCACATTCCCCTCATGTTACTCTCTTATATCACCTCTCCCCCACCCCCATTCCCCAGAGATCCCTCCTCAGTGAGGTTATTCACTGTGGGGTCAGGAATGCATCAGTCATCATTGACATCTCTGTATCAATGTCTCAGGATACTCCTTCCCACCGTGTGGTTCTCACAATCTTCTCCCCCCCCTCTTCTGCAGCAATATTCTCTGAGCCTTGGTGGGTGTGTTGTAAGTCTACTTTAGTGTTAAGCTCTCTGAAACCTCTGGGTTTCTGCTTTGATAACTTCTGAGTGTCCTTAGTATCTATCATCATCTCCCTGGAGCTGGTTGTCAGGCTGGCAGTGAGAGCACCATAAAAACTTTTTAATGAGGGCTGGAGAGATGGTCCAGTGGTTAAGCTGCATGTTTTCAAAGCATAAGGACCTGGGTTTGATTCCCCAGAACCCACCTAAAGCCAGATGCACAAGGTGGTGCATGCATCTAGAATTTGTTTGGAGTGGCTGGAGGTCCTGGCATGGTCACTCTCTCTCTCTCTCTCTCTCTCTCTCTCTCATAAATAAATAAATAATTTAAATAAAATGCAATGTTCATATGGAAACGTGTACAGATTGCAGATATCAAGCCCCAAGAACTAACTAGCTTCTGGAAATGCATCATGACTACCTGTGCGGTCAGCATTCTAGTTGCTGCACAGAAAGAACCCAAGCAAAAGTGGCTTATGGAGGAATGGGTTTATTTGGCTTATGGACTCGAGGGGAGACTCCATCCTGGCAGGGAAAACGATGGCATGAGCAGAGGGGTGGACATCACCTCTTCCACAGCACTGCAAACAGCGGCAGGAAGGGGGAGCTGGCTTATAACCCCCAGAAGCCTGCCCCCAAAACACAGCTTCATCGAGGTTGTAAAACCCAAACTGCCATCAGCTGAGGATTGATCTATCAGAACACATTCATTTGTGGGGGACACCTGGATCAGACCATGACACTACCATTCTGGAAACCCATTTTCAGTCATCAAGTACCCCCATACCCCTGAGGATAACTTCTTCCTAGTCTAGTTCATGTATTCATTTTGCCTATTTAAAATTTGATAAACTTGTTCTAGTTCAGCATGCACACACACACACACACACGCACATGTGTGCACAAACACGGTTTCTTTCCCTTCACGAGTGGGAGTCATCTGTATGATTTCCTAGAGCAATAGCTCACTTTTTTGCTATGTAGTACTCCATTACACAACCATATTCCATTGACTTATTCATTTGGCTCTCCATGGACCTTTGGGTTGTGTTGAAGGAGGGTAATATGATGAACTGTGTGGCTCTGAACACCCTGTACAGAGTCTCCAGGTTGATGCTTGTCCACACTTCTGTTGGGCCATGAGATGTGTATTTGGGGACCGAAACCTTCTATGTTTAGGATCAGGTCTACTTACTGCAAACGGAGGATGATTCCCGGGGGCCAACTCTGCCTGGGGGTGGATGGGCCCAGCTTCAGGAAGACAAAGATTTCTGTAGGTCTGAGGCACAGATGGACATGACAGGTGCAGACCATGTAGGTGAATGTCACATGTGGGAGGCAGGCCTTCTGCTCTCCCTCACCTGACTGCCCTTTTGGTATACCTTAGCGATGCTTTGTGCCTGCTTTGCTTGAGGGCCTGTCCTACAGGAGAGGTCAGCAGACCAGGAGACCACCTCAGGGAAGGAAGACTGACTTTGCCTGAGTCCCGACTACCCTACCTGGATATTTGGCTCTCAGCAAAAACTTCATGAAAACCTTGTCTTTTCCTAACATTCCTGCACCCTCTCCACCCATGGGCTGATGGGGGGAGGTTGGACTCTGAAATGAAGCATGGTAGAATAGAAGATCTTAAAGAAAGAGGCTGAAAGAGGAGATGGCTCATGGGACCTGAGTTCGGATTCCCAGCACTCACATAAAAGCCTAGCATGGGGCTGGAGGGATGACTCGGCGGTTAAGGCAGTTGCTTCCAGAGCCTAAGGACCAGGGTTCAATTCCCATGTAAGCCAGATGCACAAAGTGGCACATGCATCTGGAGTTCATTCGCAGTGGCTAGAGGCCCTGGCAAACTCATTCTCTCTCTCTCTCTCTCTCTCTCTCTCTGCTTACAAATAACACTGAGGAGGGCTCCCAGTGGGTTGGGGACAGAGAGGAGGGAAATAGGGGTACCATCACAAGATTTGCTAATACAATGTATCTAATTATTGACAATAAAGATATTAAAATATTTTTAATTTAATTAAAAAGTCTAGCATGGTGTTTGCATGTCAACCCAACATTGGAGAGTAAGAACAGGGAATCCTTGAGGTTCACTGACTGGCTAGTCCAGATGAATCCATGAATGGTAACTTTAGCCAGAGACCTTTCCCAAGGAATAAGAAGACAAGCACGTGCATATACACAAGCACACACACACACATACAAACATGTATGCATGCACACACACACTCACAAAAGGAAAAAGACAGAAGAGGTGACAGTCTTATTCAGCACATCTCAGAGCCAGTCACACCAAAACCACCCAAGGAACTTGTCAAACACCTATTTCCAAGCCCCACCCCTAAGGATTTTGAGTCAATAGATTGGGGTGGGGCTGGGAGTCTATTTTTTTAACCTCCACCACCATCCCCTTGGGGGATTGCCAGTGGTGAGAATCCCTGATGAACTCAACAGCCTGACAGACTGAGCCCAGAGCCTGCCATGGCCGGGCAGAGATCACACATGGATAAGAGGGATGAGGGCGCCTTGAGCCCAGGGAGCGAGGGGCGTGGCCAGGGTCCCAGCATCCTCAGGTCATTGGAGGATGCTCCCAACTCATCCCTCATCCTTCTAGTGCCTCTGGCCCTGCAGCTACCAGTCTTTCTGTGCTGCTAGAAGGCCGCTCTCTACCTGCTGTGACCTGCCCACCTGCCCGGCTTTGTCCTAAGCTGCCCTGCCAGGTCAGATAGAACCAATGGAAGGTGGACAGGCAGGACCAGGCTGGAGGGAACGCTAGACACAGACACTAGGCAGTCTAATCTAGGCTGAGAAATCTATTTGCTCGTGTGAGGGGCCTATGGACTTGGGATCCCAAAGGAGGAGAGGGGAGGCATCATAAAACCCCTCCCTCCCTTTTTAAAAAAAATCTCTTTATTATCTGTAATTAGATACACTTAATGAGCAAGTAGTGTGTTGAAGCCTCTAATTCTCCGATTTCCCTCCTCCCTGTTCCCAATCAGCTGGTATCCTCCTCCCTTGGCAGTCTGGGTCAGTCCATGGGGTAGGGGGTTGTGGATAGTCTAGGAGTCAACCTGGTTCCACCCCCCATTGTTTGTAAATCACTTGTAAAGTGCATTTCTCTTTGGGGTCCCAAGATTTTGGTTCCTAATGCATTTCACCCTGAGTCCCCAGTTCCATTTAAGGGCCCCCCATCACTGAGTGGATTACTTGGCCAAATTAACAGCTATTGATTGCCTCCTCCAGGCTTTGGCGCCTCCATTGCACAAGTGTTTCTTGGTTTGCTGTTCTCTCCCAGTAGGAAGTGTGTTCAGCCTACTCATGGCAGCAGACTGCTTTTCATATCAGTGGTCTCTGTTTACTCCAGTTGTCACTGACCAGCTTCCCCTTGCAGCTTATGCAGTGCCTTCCAGCTCTGCACTAACTCCCATCTGGGGGCTGGATACCATTCTGGACCTTGCAGGGTTTCTCGGTGCAGATTAGGTGGCTTTCTGTGGTTTCTTCAGCAACAGGATCCTAACTCCGGCCTGGGGTGGGTATTCAAGAGCTTTGACAGAATCCTGTCTTGTGTTTGGGACCTAATGGGTCACTTTGGTCAATAGCTCAGTGACAGAAGGAGTCAGTGACTGGGGCCAGGAGTTGTGGGGCTGATCAATTTTTCATGGGCATAGACTCTCTCCCCTTCTATTCATGGCCCTCTTGCCAGATGATGCCCACTTCTTGTTCAATAGGTTACACAGTATGCAAGTGAGGATTTTATGATTTTGAACCAATTTTGGTTTAGCTTCATGCTTAAGTCATCCCCCCCCATTCCTTACCTGTCTTTCACAAACTCTCACTTCTCCCAACTGGTCTGTGTAGAGTTTATAGTCAACCTGGTTAGGAACCACATATGAAGGAGAATATGCGGTGTTTGGCTCTCTATTCTTTTGAGAGTTCTCTTAGTAAGATCTGTTCCAAGTCAGACCATTTTTCTCTAAATTTTGATATGTCCATCGTGTAAACGTACCACAGTTTTGTTATCCATTCCTCCATGGATGGGCATTTGGGTTGATTCCAATTCTTGGCTATAACCCCTCCCTTCTTTTTTTAAAAATATTTTATTTATTCATTTTCAAGCAGAGAGATACAGAGAGAGAGAGAGAGAGAGAGAGAGAGAGAGAGAGAGAGAGAATACAGCAGGGCCACCATCTTGTGGGTGTGGCTTATGTGGGACCTGGGGAATTGAACCCATGGCCTTAGGCACTAGAGGCAAGTGCCTTAACGGCTGAGCCATCTCTCCAGCCCACCCCTCCCTTCTTGATTGCTCTTTTCAGCCCACCAGTGTCAACAGGAAACAGACAACGGGCTTTCTGCACTGTCCTCCTCGCTCTGACGGGTCACCTCTCTGGGCCTCACTGAGGTCTTCTACAGAATAGCTCAAGGTTGCTGGGGAAGAAAGTGCGCCAGGCGATTCCTATGGTTCTAGAGCTCATTGAATGTTCAATAACTGTCACCTGTGGCCAGGTGCTGCCTCTGTGTCACCACCCTCGCTGTACCCTCAAGGTGTGGTTGATGATGGCTCAGGGGAAGATTAGCTCAGAGAGGCAGGAGAGAAAGGGCTAGACCGGGGTTCCTGGGTGCAAGGGGTGGAGGATGGGACATGAAATGAGGGGCTCTGCTCAGGGCTTGCTTACTCTTGACAGTGACCGTGTCATTGGGATCACAGCAGAGACCTCATTGAGCTGACTTCAAGTCCATCCTGATTTGGTCCTCACAAGAGCTTGATGTGTATGTTCCTTGATTGATGTATGAAAAGACCGAGGCTCAGTCAGCTCCCCAGATTGACTCATGAACACGCCAACCAGCCATGGGCCAAGTGAGGACTCATGCAGGTCACCTAGCTCCAGAGCCTGCGTGTGTGACCTTGATGGTGGCCCTCTCTCAGAAGCTGGCTGGGAGTGGTCACACGCCACTGAGGGGCTGGTGGGTATCAGCAAGCAGGAATGTCTGTCCTAGCTTCTCAAAACCGAGGAAGAGGGAGCAGCACACATTTCCTGTGGCCAGGGGCTGGATGGCTCTGAGGCAGGCTGCATATTTTGTGTCCTAGATAGAGAGAGGGATCGTGTTGAGTGAGACCATTGTTACCGATGACCGACATGGATTAGAGAGAACACACAAATTGGGGAGTTCTCCATCAGGCACCTTCTGGTGGCCAGGACATTGTTTCCCCTCTCTCCTTCCCTTCCCTTTCTTCTCCATCCCTTTCCTCCTTCCTTTCTCCATCACTTCCTCCACCCCTTCCTTTTCCTTCTTTCCTTTCTTTCCAGTGCTGAGGGTGGAATCCAGGGCCTCTCACATCCTAGGCACATGCTCTGCCAGAGGGCCCTTGTCTAGGGTCTCCTGTTGTCTTCCTCTTCTGTCCCCTCTGGAACCCTGGGAGAGATCACCTCTGTCCTCATTTGAAAGCTATCCACATGGCTGCTTCAGCTTTGCAGCCTGGGAGGAAAGGAATGTCCCAAAGGTGCAGAGGAGTGGGTATGTGGAGGGGGGCTCCCACAGGGGGTCCTGCACAGGCACAGAGAATTCCTGCATTCCACACATTGTTTGAGCACACACTGTAACAGCACTGACTCCAACGTTCTGCTCACCTGGCACCACGCCAAAGACTCTCCCTCCCCCAGGAGGCAAATATCCTTGGCCCCACCTCACATGTAGGGAAACTGAGACTTCGGTAGACTCATCCAAGTCACTAAGCACAGGCAGAGGCAGGAGAGAGGGCACAGGTCTGACTCCCAAGCTGGGTTCCTTCCCTTATACCTTCTGGCCTTCTGTGTTCCTGAGGGTCCCAGCTTGGGAGCAGAGCAGGGGTGCAGGGAGCACCTTGGCCAGGGAAGAAAACTCAGGACTGGGTGCCTGTTTTTGGTTCCAGTTCTCCCATCAACTCACATGGGATTTAGGATAACCCTTTCCCTCTCTGGACATCGCTTTCCGTCTTTACAAAAGAGGGACTGGATGCAGGAGGATTTCCTGACTGCCCTAAGGGGGCCTGGCAGCTTCAGAGATGCCTTATGGGGGCTGGAGAAGGCAGCGAGTTGGGGGGCCAGGGATCCCCACTCCCACAAAAGAAGCTCTTTGCTATCACTTTAACATAGCCTTAATGATTTTTTTTAAAAGGTGTGTGCCTGTGTTTAAGTGTTCATGTGTGTGGGTGTGGGCAGGTATGTGTAGAGCCTAGAGGACAACCTCAGGTGCCATCCTCAGGCACTGTCCACCTTTTTTTTTTTTTAAAGCAATCTTTATAACTGACCTACAGCTCATCACTGTTATATTGGGTGGCCAGTGAACCCCAGCGATCCTCTGTCTCTGCCCTCCTCAGCGCTAGGCTTAGGCATATGGGCCATGCCTGGTTTTTGAATTAGGTGCTGAGGATCAAACTCAGGTTCTCACGGCTGTGCAGCAAGTGCTCTTACCCACCCACTGAACCATCTCCCCAGCCCTCAGAAGGATTTTTATCTTGTAACCAACATTTCCTACCTCCCGCAAACGAGTTCTTCATAAACACCATTGTACTCTCTACTTCTAAGATCAAGATCAACTGTTTTAGTTTCTCAAAGCGAGTGAGATCTGGCTATAATGGTGTCCCTGTGCCTGACTTGTTTCACTCAGTATAACACCCCCCACTTTCGTCCATGTCATACATGACAGGATTTCCTTTTGTTAAAGGCTGAGTAGTATTCCACGGTGTAAATGGGCCACATTTTCTTTCCCCATCCATCAGTTGATTATTTGCATCTCTTGGCCTTTGTGGGTGGTGTTGCAGAGACCATGGGAAATGCAGGTGCCTCTTTGACACACTGGTTTTATCCTCTTTGGATCTCTGCCCAGAAGTGGGATTGCTGGACCATACGGTAGCTCGACTTGAGTCTTTTGAGGAAACTTCCCACTGTTTTCCATCATGGCTGTGAAGGCAGTTCAGGGTGAAAGAAAAAAAAAAAAGCAGAAATGTCCTTGGGCTGGTCTTTGCGATCTCTCCACTTTGCTAGAGATCAGAGAAGAATCTGGCTTCTCTCTGTGTCTAACCGGCTCTTCCACCTGAGTCCCTCCCTGGGGATGGAGCCGGAGGTCTCCTGACATTGTGGCTGGTCAGGCTTCACTTCCTGAGCCAACCTAGCCCAGACCGATCCGATGTCTCTCTGGCTCACCTGAGGTGGGAGGCAGGAACTCCCACCATGAGCTTATAAAATACACCAGGAGAAGGCAAGTTGCCCTCTTCTTGGCTGGACCGTTTATCCTCCAGTTTTTTGGTAAGCCCCCCTCATCTTTTCCTCCCACATGGGTTTTACCCCCCACTCTGTATTTTCTTTTGTTTCTTCCAGGCCCACCTCGGGGCTCTCAGACCCCATGGCTGCTCTTGTTCCCTCCCTTGGTCCACAGGCTCTCTCCCTTCCCTCTCTTGACTTCTAAATAAATATAAAAATTTAATACTTACCCTTCTCAGTCTTGTTTTCATTTAATTCTTTAAGTAAAAACAGATGCAAACTCAGGGTGTAGGATCTGAGAATTTCCTGAGCCCCAATACCCTTCATCAGCTGGCTTGGTTTGCATTGCCACCTTGCTAAGCACTTGTTTCTCTCTCTCTCTCTCTCTCTCTCTCTCTCTCTCTCTCTCTCTCTCTCTCTCTCAAGGTAGGGTCTCCTTCTAGCTCAGGCTGACCTGGAATTTGCTATGAAGTAGTCTCAGGGTGGCCTCAAACTCACAACAATCCTTTTACCTCTGCCTCTCACGTGCTGGGTTTGTGGTTTTAAGAATCTCTCTTTTACAGATGAGGAAAACCACACTTAGAGATTGTTATCCAAGGCCATCCCAGGTGAGACTGGAGGTCTGTGGATCTTGTGCTTTTGTGGAGAGAGTTCCAGGAGTTCCATGGGATCAAAGAGGCCAGGACCCCAGAATACTAAACACTCACCCAAGGAGGTACTTCGGTACAGACACAATGATCTTTGCATTTTATTCTGTGCAAAGATCTCTCTCCCTCCCTCCCCCTCTCCCCTCCCTCCCTCCTCCTCTTCCTCTTCTTCCTCTTCCTCCTCTTCCTCCTCCTCCTCTTCTTCCTCCTCCTCCTCCTCCTCCTCCTCTTCCTCCTCCTCCTCCTC
>PVHP010019746.1:0-31468 GCA_004024765.1 Zapus hudsonius
TAGGCAAGCACCTTAACTTCTGAGCCATCTCTCCAGCCTCATTTGGCTTTTTAAAATAAATATTTTATTTATTTGAGAGAGAGAGAATAAGAGAGAGAAAGAAAGAGGCACATGGAGACAGAGATACTGGGCATGCCAGGGCCTCCAGCCACTTCAAATGAACTCCAGACATATGCGCCACCTTGTGCATCTGGCTTAATGTGCGTACTGGGGAATCAAACTTGGGTCCTTCTGCTTTGCAGGTAAAGGCCTTAACCGCTGAGCTACCACCTCTCTCCAGCCCCATTTGGCTTTTAATATCCTTTACTAAAATGCTTTCTTACCTTCTGTTGTAGTCAACCACACACTGCTAGAATGAATCTCCAAACCAGGCACAGTTATGGGAGGAAAGGATTTATTGAAGCTACAGATTCAGGGGAAGTTCCATAATAGTGAAAGAGGTTGGCCCCCTTTCACAGGTCCAAGCAGAGAGAGTAACCCATCACAAACACCATACACACACCAACAAAACAGGCAGGGGATGGAGATTTTTTTTCCCATTTATATAGCCTTAAGGTGGGGTCTTGAAACCTTGTCCCAGACTTGTTGGCTTCCTGAGTCTCTGGAATTTCCTTCCTGCTCTGCCCTCCCAGGAAGGGATGTTCATTTTTAGCTTCCTTGAGCTTCCTTACATCCTGCCTCCTACTGAGAAGCTGCCTTCCTGTGAACATCCTCAGAGACCCACCCAAGATAATTAAAAGAGATCAAGTTGACGACAAAACCTAATCATCACACCGTCTTAATACCAATTTACACTTAAATTATCACTGTAACTTAACAGATTTATTGTTTTAATATGCCAGAGTGGAAACTTTGGTGATAATAAATGTCTCAAAAATAGTATGTGTCTGCCAGCTAACTCAGTGAAGATGAAACAATAAAACTGTAGTTTGCAAAAAAAAAAAGCAAGTTATACACATACATATACAAGTGTATCCCACATATAATTGTACAGAGTAAACATTCCCAATCTAAAACGGAGGAATGTGGGCACTGCAAGGAAGGATCACAGCAAAGCAAAAGCAAAATCTAGCTGGGGGGAAAGGCTTGAAGGGAGTTTGGGAGAGACAGGACAACTCCAAACCTTCCAGCTCCATAAAGAGCATCTGACATGATTCTCTTAGTGGAATCATTCAGGCTCTCCAGCAACGCTGCCTGTAGCACATAGCCTCTCTCCTGGGGCAGCTCCACGCCATGCCTACAACTTTCTTCTGCAAAGCTCTCATGGTTCTGGCATCTCCAACATTCTGGGGTCTCCATTGCAACTTACCACAGAACAAGGGCCATGAAACATGGCACCTATGGCTCCAGTGTGGTTGTCACCATGCCAGCCCCCAGAATGAATTCTTCACTACTTCAACATGCTACCTGTCCCATGTCATGGCTCCTGTGGGTGAGTCCAATTGTTTCCAACAGAAACCACAAGTTTGTGACCTATGGGAAAGGGTGGAGCATATCCAGATGTCTCAAAGATGGACTCAGGCTCTTTTTGGGTGGGGGGTTTTCCACAAAGCATAGGGGTTTGTGGAATCCAGACCTTAAGATGTATGCCCTCCCCTCTAGAGGTTCCCACAGACCCCTCACAGGCAGGAAGGGAAAATGCTCCTTGGTTCACTGTATTTTGGCTTCTGAATTCTTCCTGGCTGTAACTAACAGCAAACCAACTCGCACCAGCTTAAGAACAGGAGCGTGGGTGTTCCCTTCCTCTGTCACTGCTCCATCTGTGTGTGCCTTCTCCCTCCTGCTCACTAAGTTCTTCTCTGACCTAGAGTGTGAGCCCAGAATTTCTCATCTCTTAGCTTAAAACCAGGCTCACATTTTTATTTACATCATTACATCTTCCAAATGGTATGTATCCCAGCATCATTTCAAAATTAAACAGTTCTCTGCTGTTTAATATGTATATTTAAATTCTTGGGGCTAGGGATGCAGTTCGGTGGTAGAACACTTTCCTGGCATGTGTAAGACCCTGGATTCAATACCTATAATAATTCCTGTTCTACTCAGCATGCTCAAAAAGTAAAGATTGTATTTGACTGAAAAAGACAAACCCCCGAAAAGAAATTTATTGATTCATATAAGCTAAGGATTGGTAAGCTAGAACCCAAAGCCAAACAATTTTTGTATGACTCTAGAACTAAGAGTGGTGCTTTGTATGTTTAATGAGTTATAGAAAAGAAAATATGGGCTGGAGCAATTGCTCAGTGGTTAAGGGTGCTTGCTTGCAAAGCCTGATGGCCCGGGTCTGATTCTTCAGTCCCCATGTAAAGTCAGACAGATGCACAAAGTGGTGCATGTATCTGGAGTTTGTTTGCAGTGGCAAGAGGCCCTGGCATGCCCATATTCTCTTTCTCCCTCTTTCTGTCTCTCTTAAATAAATAAAAATATTTTGTAAAAGAAATAAAATAGTAGGCATAGAGGTCCATGCCTTTAATCCCAGTAATCAGGAGGTAGGAGGCTCACTCTTGAGTTCAAAGGTCAGCCTGGGCTACACAGTGAGTTCCAGGTGCTCTTGTGCTCTTGATTGAGACCCCACATCAAAAGGAAAAACAAAGAATTATATATGACACAAAGCAGCTTGTGGCCCTCAAAAGCCTACACATTTGCTACCTGGCTTTTTACACAAATGGTGAAACAAAATCCGAGTTGGGCGTGGTGACGCATGCCTTTAATCCCAGCATTTGAGAGGCAGAGGTAGGAGGATCACCATGAGTTCAAGGCCACCCTGAGACTACATAGTGAATTCCAGGTCAGCCTGAGCTAGAGCACGACCCTACCTCCAGCTTATGTGGGTCCTGGGGAATTGAACTGGGGGCCTTAGGCACTGGAGACAAGTGCCTTACCCGCTGAGCCATCTCTCAAGCCCAAGACCCTACCTCGAAAAACAAAAAAACAAAGTCCCAGACAGGTTTTCCTGTGGGACTGGTGTGGCTAGAACTGTAAATTGTTGCATCTCCATTCTTCCCTTCCTCTTTTAAAAAAAATATTGTTTATTTTCAATCAGAGAAACAGATGAGAGAGAGAAAGAGAGAGAGAGAGAAGGGAGGGAGAGAGAATGAATGGGTATGCCAGGGACTCTAGCCGCTACAAACAAACTCCAGACACATGTACCATTTTGTACATCTGGCTTTACATGGGTACTGGGGAATTACTGGGTCTGGAGACTTTCCAGGCCTTAACTGCTGAGCCATCTCTCCAGCCCCCTTTCCCTTTTTAGTAAAAGAGCCGTCAATGAACGTTCGTAGGACCAGTGACCACCAACTACATTTTCAGCCTCCCTTGCAGGTATGTGGGGCCAAATGCCAAAACTTTGTCCTAACTCATGTGAGAGTAAATGACAGACGTAACTTACACATCAAATCCTTAAATGGAAGCTGGCTGATTCCACACTCTTCCCCCCCTTTCTTTAAACTGGGAGAGCCCGGCGTGGCAGCACACGCCTTTAATCCCAGCACTCGGGAGGCAGAGGTAGGAGGATCACCATGAGTTCAAGGCCACCCTGAGACTACATAGTGAATTCCAGGTCAGCCTGGGCTAGAGTGAGACCCTACCTCGATACCCCCCCTAAAAAAATGGGAGACGACAGGGTTCTCAGAAGCAAGGATTGACCACAGTTGAAGGGATCCACAGGATAAGGAGAACTGGGTCCACGGACAACCTCATACACAGAGACATTGCCTACTTTGAGCCCTCTGCCTACCTCGGAGATACAGGAATGATATTTCCTCTTGCATGAGCCATCATTTTAGGTGTCCTTTTTGCTATTCTCAGCTTGCCGTGACCCTGACTGAAAGGCAGACAAACGTCCGGCCAGAAGATAGTAGACACAAGAGCCCCAGCATCTTCAGGTCCTCTGTCCTTCCATCTCTGTGCTTCCTGTGGACCAGGTTCCTCTCCTGATCACAGAAGGGCTTTCTCTGTGTGCTGAGCACATAGCTCCAGACCTGCCTCCCTCACATCCCAGCATCTTACTAGAAAAGCAACCTGTCCATGCAGCTCCAATTCCCAAATCCCAGAGATGGGCTTCATTTGGACTAGCCTGAGTCCCATACTCATGTCCTGTATCAGTAGCCCCTACGGTGGAGAAGAGGGAGGATTTTGCCACTCAGGAGACATTTGGCAATGGTTGTTGTTGTAATGGGGGTAATGAGGTTAGGGTATACTGTGGACATTTGGTGGGTACAAGTTGGGCATGCTTATGGATATTCTTCAGTGCACAGGACAGCCCCCTTGACAAAGAACCGTCTAGACCAAATTGTCACAGTGCCAAGGCTGAACTAATCCTATGAACTCTTCGGTCATCATATGGAATGTGACCACCTGTCATCACTGCCATGGGCACGTCCTGGTGTAGGCCAGCATTGCTTCTCCTTGGGTGACAACAGTAGCTTGGATGCACCTGTGGTCGGACAGTCTCTCTCCACACAGCCTCTGGAGTCCTGGCATGTTCCCCTCTGCGTTGGCCATTTCACTCAGGGGAAACGCTGGTCTCTGGAGCCACTCACAAAGCCCTGTGTGTCTGGGCCGCTCCTTCTTGGCCTCATGTCTTGTTTTGGCCAAGCATGCTCCTGCCTCAGAGCTCCTTCTCGTCTGCACTGGCCGCTCCTCTTCCCCAGATAGCTGTGGGCACACATCCTCACTTTTAGGTCCTCTGTGCACAGGGCCCTTTACCATCAAGGCCTCCTCTGATCACCTTTATTTATTTTTTTCTTTTTTGAAAGTAGGTGTCACTCTAGCCCAGGCTGACTTGAAATTCACTATGAAGTCTCAGGGTGGCCTCAAACTCACGGTGATCCTCCTACCTGTGGGCTTAAAGATATGTGCCACCAGGCAGGCTCAGCTCCGTGATCCCCTTTTATAAAGCATTTCTCTTTTACCCCTTTATTATTCTCCCTGATAGTTATCAATGTCTAGCTTGACACAGATTCATTTTGTTGTTTGTTTGATTTTTGAGACAGTCTCACTATGTGCTCAAGCTAACCTTGAATTCTCAATCCTATCGCAGCTTCCCAAGTGCTGGAACGATAGCCCGTGACTGTGCCTGGCCAGATGTGTCTGTCTGTCTTGTCATCCATCACCCAGAACACGGAAGTAGCCTCCATGAGTTTTGTGTGTTGCTATATCCCCAGGCCTGCAATAGTTCCTGGCACATAGTAGGTGCTTGAAAACTCTTCGCTGTGGTCACTAAGTGTGCTATCAGCTCAGTCCAGTAGAATCGGGTGATTACAGAAAGGGTGAAGCAGGTTCTTCAGAGAAGTGGGATCATGGCGTACACAGGGCTTCTGGGAGAATCACTGAGTGCTGGGACTGTGTCCTGAGGGCCTGATGCTTTTCTGCACATTATCTCTTTGCTCCTCATGGCACCCCAGGGAGGCAGCATTGCATTCTCATTCCATAGTTGAGAACAGAAGGCAGGGAAGGATGCCAGAGGAATTTAGAGCCAGCTTCTCATCTCTTGACTATGGCTGTGTCTCTACCATGCTGGCCCTTGAGTGCTCACTGAACCCCGGGAGGCAGGAAGGCTCCTCCCCCTTTTTTCCTCCCTCAGTTTCCCAAATGCTCCCACGGGGGTCAGCTGGGGTGAGAGAAGCCAGTTCCACACTCTCTGCCCTGCTCCCTAGCCTGCCTGCCTGGCTGGCTGCCTGCCGCCACAGGAAGGAAGGGTTAACAAGGAGTGTTTGTAGCAGTCTGTCTCCAAGGAGAGGAGAGAAGGGCAGAGCAGGGAGGCTGCAGCCTCGCCAGGCTTCTGGCCGGTGGCAGCAGCTGACCTGTCCAGTCCTGGGAAGATTGTCCTCAACTGTCCTGGTCCTAGGAGACGCTGACCTCAGTGGACTAGGCAGCTGAGAATGAGGTCGCTGCAGGGCCACCAAGCAATGAAAGTTTTGGCAGGGACTGAGGAATGTGGGGAAGGTTGGGGCTGGGCCGGGCCTGGAGTCTGAGGCTGGTGACAAGCTGCAGAGCTGGCATCCCTGGGCTCTCCAAGGTGGAAGGAGACCCCAGAACCAGAACTGAGCCAAGACCTAGCAGGCAGCCGTGGGAGACAGGAGACTCCCATTTCCTCCTCTACTTAGGTTCCAGCCATGTCCCAGCATGGGGGACACAAGCGGAGGCCCAGGACTCCAGGGCTTCCTGTGCGCAGCATCCGGTCCTTCAAGTCCAGCGAGCAGTACCTGGAGGCCATGAAGGAAGACTTGGCTGAGTGGCTTGGGGATCTCTACGGACTGGACATTGATGCGGCCAACTTCCTGCAGGTGCTGGAGACGGGTCTGGTGCTATGCCAGCATGCCAACACCGTCACGGAGGCTGCCCTGGCCTTCCTGGCTGAGGCACCTGCCCAGGCCCAAAGGATGTCTTTGCCACGGGCCAGGGTCACCTGCAATGGGGCTGCACAGCCGGGTACTTTCCAGGCCAGAGACAATGTCTCCAACTTCATCCAGTGGTGTCGCAAGGAGATGGGCATCCAAGGTAACCCGGCTCTCCTTGACTCCATCTCCTCTCAGGCCTGGGCTAGATCTGGGGGCCAGGAGCTAAGTGCCATTGCTCTCTCTTCTACGTGCCCCTCTCCCCGGCTCATAGTAGATCCTTGGTAAACACGTGTGGATAAATGAGCACATTTGTTTGTTTTCAACAACTTGTATGAGTCACCTTGTCTGTGTCACCAAGCACAGGAGGAATGGGACACAGGGATCCAGGAATGCATGGCCTGTAAGACAGACTCAGAACTTACAGCCCAGGGTGAAATGTACTCAAAGTCAAGGTGTGTGTGTGTTGGGGGAGGGGGAGCCAGAGACCTGATGATGTAGCAGGGGGCACTGGGAAGTGCTACCCAGAGGAAGATTTACGCTAAAGAGAGAAGTTTGGTGCATACATTTAGAAAAAGCTGGCAACAGTGACGTCACATTCCAAGCCTTAAGGACAACCAAGATAATAAGATCCCTGAAAAATGGCTACAACACCATAATGTTGAAGCATTTTCATGACACTTAATACAAAATTGACTAACTTGCCTAAGCTTAATGAAACTTGAAAAAGTTAATTAATTGCATGTAAAAACAAGGAGTGCCCCCAACCACTCGGGAAGCAGAGGTAGGAGGATCATTGTGAGTTTGAGGTCAGCCTGGGACTACAAAGTAAATTCCAGGCCAGCCTGGGCTAGAGTGAGATCCTACCTCAGAAAAACACCCACACAATAGAAGTTTGGGGAAGGGAGTTCTAGGCAGGGCACCGCATGGGCAAAGCCCAGGAGAGGGGCTGTGTGCGGAAGGCTGAGGAAGCTGGGTGGTGAGGGCACTGGCCTTGGTTGGGGAGAGAACTCAGGAGGAGGCAGGAGGGATGACAGGGAGGGGTACAGCCATGCTGAGAGACATGCAGGATTTAGGAGAATGACACATCACCTCTGGGTCCGTGGGTTAGTTAGGGAGTTGCAGCGTGCATCAACTCCCTGTTCACCCACGAGGGCTGGGTGAGCAGTGGCTTGGAATAGCTGTGAGCTGAATGAGAGATGAGACTCTCGGGAGAACGCGGCAGTGGGCAGTTCTCATTTTATTGTATAGATAGCAGTTGTTTATATAGAGAAAAGTCAGAGGTAGAAGCATAGGAAGCAAGATCTGTGAGAGAATGGTGATGTCAGCAGAGGAAATGTAACCTTATTGTTTAGGTTTGTTTATTGCAGCTGGATTAAGTTAGGCTTTGAACTGCTTGCTTGCTTATCTTATCGGACAGCTGTGGCCTGCCTGGGGGCTGGAGTGTTCAGGATTGCTAAGATTTGTAGGGGCCCTCGGACTTTGCCTCAACTTCCTTATCAGAAGGAGACAGTCCCAGAAGCCTGCCAGACTCGGCAAAACCCTACTTCCTCCATGCCCCATTAGCAGAGTACCACAATCACCATCTCACATCTCATTAGCCTTAAACCCAGAGTGGGATGAGGCAGGATATTGCCCCATTCTCCAGGCCAAGGGAGCCAGGTGAAAGGGAGGGCGGGGCTTGGGATACCAGCTAATGGCGAGGAGGTGAGGACCAGGAGTGGAGAGTTAGCATGAGCAATGATCAAGCTGGGAACGTGGCCTATCCATGCAAGGCCTGGGGTTCCATCCCTAGCACCAAACCCATGAAATTCACTATATCCCTAGTTTCCTGAAGAAACCAAGGCTTGGGGTCTAGCCAGGAGGGAGTCAGAACTCAGCCCCTGAAGCCCACTGAACAAAGTCTGAACTCAAATCTGCCAGGTTACACCTGGGTTGGGGTTACATTTGGGGTGCTGGGGAGGTGGGTGGGAAGGCACAGTAGAGAACATCCTTCACCTTGCCCTGGCAGAGCCTGGCCAGGTTCCAGGTTCCTTTGCCCTACTGTGCCACCTCTACCCCTCCCGGGAGTCTCCGGGTCCCTGCTGTCCAGGTGTCCCGGGAGGTGATCAGGGGACTTCTCTCCCAGCAGAGGTGCTGATGTTCGAGACGGAGGACCTGGTGCTGCGCAAGAACGTCAAGAACGTGGTGCTGTGCTTGCTGGAGCTGGGCCGGCGAGCCCGGCGCTTTGGGGTGGCAGCTCCCACCCTGGTGACCCTGGAGGAGGAGATTGACGCAGAGCTGCGGAGCGAGCTGGCCCTGCCGCCCCCCGACCCGCCGCCCGCGACCCCCAAGCACCGGCCCTGCCACTTCCGAGACCTGGACCAGATGGTGAGGCTCCTCTGCCAGCCCACCCGGGGGTCCTCGAGCCACCCTGGCTGGAGCTGAGCCCGGACCTCCTCCCCTCACCACACTTGGCACTGGCCTCCGCGCACAACAACCCAGCACAGCACAGCTGTCACTTAACCTGGGGCCTGGGTGCTAAGGGCGTGGCTGGCATCCTCAAGGCTCAGCGCCATGCTTCCCTGCTGTGCGTCTCCGGGTGGATTAGTAAAGCTCTCTGGGATTCAGTTCTGGACAAGACACCCAGTGTAGACAGCAGCAGCACCTACCTACCCTGACTGCTGCGTGAGCCAGCGCCTGCAGAGTGGGGAACACAGCACATCATTGGGGGGGGGGGCTCTTCTGCATGGAGGAGACTCTGGTGTGTAGGGAAGTTTCTGCCTCTCTTCTTTCTTCTCTTCCTTTCTCTTTTCCCCATTTCTTTTCCTCTTCCCTTTTCTCTTCCTCCTTCTCCTCCTCTTGCTTTTTCTCCTCCTCCTCCTCCTCCTCCTCCTCTTCCTCCTCCACCTCCTCTTTCTCCTCCTTCTCTTCTTCAGTTTTGTTTTTCTCTTACTTTCCCTTCTTTTGCTAGGTTGTCAAAGCTGACCTCAAATTCACAAGTTCAGGCTTCAGTGAGGTTTCTTAGCTAAAGGCCTGTGGGGCAGTGGACGCAGGACACTCTAGCCCAAGCTGGTCAGACTCCACAGCCCTCCCACTCACCACTCCGCCTGCTGCCTTTCTGCTGACCACGAGAGGGTGCTGAGCATGGGTGGCTGCTCCCAGTCACCTAAAATCTTCTCCACTCTCTGCTTGCCTCTCAGCCCCCTGCCCTGATCTTAGTACCAGTGTGTGTGTGTGTGTGTGTGTGTGTGTGTGTGTGTGTGTGTTTGGGGCGGGGACTCTGGCGATCGATCTCCCACTTAGTAAAGGGACTTGGGTGCCCAAGCAGAGTCTCTGCCTGTTGCCCTCAGGTGCAGAACCTGGTGAGCCACTGCACATGCCCAGTGCAGTTCTCCATGGTCAAGCTATCTGAGGGGAAGTACCAAGTGGGGGACTCCAACACCCTCATCTTCATCCGGGTAAGTCTGATCTTGGGTGATGAAGCCTGCATGGTGAGCACAAGTGGGGTTCCTTTCCATGGAACCTTTTGCCAAGCCCCAGTGCCAGGAAGCCACCATCTGCCCCAAATCATTAGGCCCTGACAAACTCCTTTTCTTCCTTGGAGATTGCTGGCAAACAGGCAAGCCTAGTTCATCTTCCTGTCAGGACAACCAGACGGCCACCCTCCCTCCACCAGTCAAGTGTATGGTGTGTCCCCAAGCAGAAGTGGGGCATGAAGAAGGAACCCTCACTTTTCCCTTCTACTCCACTCTACCCTGAGAACCCAGGTCTGCGTTCAGTGCACAGCCACATGGACCCCAAAGTCCACCCCTCAGGTCCTCAGCATACAGAGTAGCAGTCTGAGCCATGCTTCCTACTCTCCCCGATGCCTGGCTGTACCTCACCCGAAGTCTAGGCTCAGGGGTGTGAACAGAAGTCCCTGGGCACAGAGTATTCCTGGGAGAAGTGCCAGCAGCCTGAGTCCTGCCCAAGACCCTGAGGTCCGTAAGGGCAAGGGACAGCTGCCTTGTCCTGGGAGTCCCACACCACAGAGGCAGCGCCAGAGATAAGAGGCCCGGGCATCAGAAGCAAGCAGGCAGTGAATGGAGAGAAGGGTCCGGACTACCCAATGTCCGGCCTGTGTCCATTGAGGTAAGGGATGGCAACTTCTTATTTGTGAGTTTGCCCCCATCACCACCCGCCCTTCACAACTGACATCAGATGCCATCATGGTGGTGACTAGATGCAAAACATACTCCCAAACCACACGCGTGTGCAAGGTAGTATCTGAGTGTGCTCAAGTAAGCCAGAAGCCTGCAAACTGCCCCCGAAGGGAGGATGCCCTCCACCGGGCTCTCAACCTGAGCTTTGTCCTCTCAGATTCTCCGGAGCCACGTGATGGTGCGCGTGGGGGGCGGCTGGGACACGCTTGGCCATTATCTGGACAAACATGACCCCTGCCGATGCACGTCTCTCTGTGAGTCTCCCGAGAGTCTTGATCTGTGGGGCTGGGTTGGGGGGGGGGTCGAGAGAGGGGGCGGGTAAATCGGATCTCCTGGAGCTCCAGGTAGGTGTGCTGGAAGCGGTGGGCAAGGAGGGAGCCACTGTAACGCAGTACTAGAAGTAGCCACGAGGTGGCGAACAACACACGCAGAAGCCTGGCGTCCAGTGTAGCTCCAAGCAGGATTTGGGAGGTTTTCAGTCCTCTCTTAATCTCCATCAACAACTCAAGCCACCCCAAATACAGCATATAATTAAATAAAATCGGTCGTCTTCCAATACAAACGCAGATTTCAACAAGTCTCCCAGCTGGGCCTCTGGCCATATTATGTCCCCCTAAAATCCCTCCAGAAATGAACCTGTGGGGCTGCCACTGTAGGTTCCAATGTCCATAAAACAGGACAAGGGACGAGCTGAGGGAACAGTGGAACTTATCAGCAGGAATTGAACCCTTCCATCTTATTTTTCTGGGGGACTGTGTTGGCAGCCCACAAGCCAGGTGGCTTCTCGAAGTCTCCAATGCCACCCGTGCAGCACGAAGTGAGGGTACAGGATGGACCCTCGCAGCCCCAGCCAACGATGACCGTCAGCCGCTCGCAGAGCCCACTGCCTCCAGTGGACTGGAAGACATACACCTCTTCAAGCAGCAAGCTGAGACCCTTCGTCCACTCCCCTCCCAGATCCCGTGGTGATCGGGCAGCAGCCACAGGGCCCCACAGAGAGATGGCTCCATTCCCAAGGTATTCTCAGAGGCCTCCCCTCCAGAGATAAAGGGAGCAATGTCCCCTCTCCAACAAAACCTCAGGTTTGCCAGGCATGGTGGTGCATGCCTGTAATCCACGCAGCTGAGGCAGGAGACTTGTGAGTTTGAGGCCAGCCTAGATAATTTAGAGAGACCTTATAGTAAAATAAAATCTTAAAAGGGGGTCTGGGATGTAGCTTAGTGGTACAGCACTTCCCTAGTGTGTGAAAGGTCCTAGGTTCAACCTCCAGCTTCACATAAACAGAACAAAACAGAAAGAGAACTTCGGGTGTTTGGAATAACCACCAAGCACACCCAGGGCCTTAGAACCATGCAGTCGTTTTATGTACCTTCCCATCTCGTAGACAAGGAGGCTGAGGCCCAGGAAGGGACCAGACCTATCCGAGGTTCTTTTGCCATGTCATAGTAGAGCTGAGACTGAGACCTGCCTCAAGTGCAGCGACATTTAGTCTGGAATCATCCCTTGAATGACCAGAAGTCACCTTTCTACCTGCTCTACTGGGAACAAGGAAGGATAGACTTTCACAGTGGCTGCTGGGAGTGGACAGCCTTGAGGAGAAGCACTTGTCCTATAGTTCCCTTGGTGTTCCCATGGGAAAGAAAGTCCCTTCCCAGAACTGAAAAGCTGTGCTTGATGTCCCTGCCAGCCCCTTTCCAGCCTGCCATTCTCATTTCAGGTCCCAGGAGAGGCCACTCACCCCATCTCAGAAGTTTCTGTCAACAGGAGGCAGCCTACCACGTCCCCAATTCTCATCAATCCATAGGGTCCGAGATCCATGGGATACCCAGTCAGAAACCAGTGGGGACAGACACCCTGGGGAACTCCCCAGGGGAAGGACTCCCACATCTTGGGGTCACAAGGAAAGAGACAGCAGGACCCATGCCAGGGCTCTCAGCTCCCAGAGACTCCAAGCCTCTGAGGCCACCACCAAATGGACATCAACAAGAGGACCATCGCCCCCACCTCGTTCCTCTAGCCTCATCAAGCCCCAGGACATGTTGCTGCCCCAGCGGGGTGCTTCCCCCCAGGTCAAGGAGCCTGCAACAAAGATCCGATCTTCATCCCCTGGCAAAGGACCCACCAGGATCCCCATCCGGCTGTCCCCTGCCCAGCCCCCCACCCCAGGAAGGTTTTTGGATACTGAAAATGGAGGTCCCATGGCAGAACTGGGGAGAGACTCCATCCCATTAAGGGCTGTCACCGGGAACCTGGCTGAGCTCACAGGTGGGAAAACGAAGCTTGAGTTCCACAAGCCAGATATGCAGGTCACTGCAGAGGGTGGGGAACCCCTGCACGTTGACATGCAGCAGCAGGAGGGGAGGGGCACTCCTCTGCCCCTGGGCAGGACCAAGGAGCAAGGCCTCTACCATGGTCTTAAAGAGGACACTGTGGCTGGTGTGAAACAGCTGGAGGTCGGAGCTACTCGTCCTCAGAGCACAGAGTCTGGAGTCATCCCTCGAAGTGGAGTTTATGTTCCCAGCCTGGGTGGCCGGTGGCCAGAGCCTGGGGGTCTCTATGACAGAGTCATACAAGAACTTTCTCAGGGACCCCCACCTCTTCTAAATGTAGATCTAGGAGCCTGGAAGAAAGCCCCCACAAGCATCTCTAGGCCAGCTGTTGCTACAAGCCCAGGAAGCCCCAAAGGGAAGCCAGAAGTCAGAAAGAGTGAGCCAAGGATGGACAGCCTGAATGCCAAGGACTCCAGAGTGAGGCCCACCCCACTTCCAGGAGGGCAGGACTGCTCTGCCCCTACTGTGTCTGCCATCTCAGAGGACCCCACACCTTCACGCTCAGACTCCAGTTCTGACAAAGCCAAAATTTCTCTGAGCAAGGGCAAGAGAACACTCAGGAAGCCCCAGAAGGTCCCGTCCATCTACAAACTGAAGCTGAGGCCTAGGATCCGGCCTCGCAGAGACCACAGACCTGAGAAACGACCTTCCAGAATTCCCAAACCACTGGCCTACCTCTGCTTGGGTCCAGCTAGGGTTCCCCCCAGAGACAGGCTGCTGAGAGCTGAACTGGGCAGGAAGGGAGGAGCATCTGCAGGTGAAGAGGAAGAGGAAGAAAGAAAGAGGGAGTCCCCTGCCCCATTGGAGAGCAGCAGCCCCCCGGCCTTTGCAGAGCCAGGGGCCTCAACAGCTTGATCAAGTCCCACCCCCACCTGAGGAGGAATCCTGGGTGTGAGGAGCCTGAAGATGGGGAGGAGAGAAGCTTGGATAGGAGGGAAGTTCTCTTGCTCAACACAGGGACTTGACCAGGAGTGAGCTTGAGCAGAAGGGCAGCCATTTCAGCTCCACAATGGGATCACCTCAGATCTCTGTGATCCCCTCGAAGAGCATTTGGCCTCATGAGATTTTTATTGTTCCCACAACTAGAAGTTATTAAACACATGTGAAGCCGGCCGTGGTGGTGCACACCTTTAATCCCAGCACTCAAGAGGCAGAGGTAGGAGGATCACCATGAGTTCAAGGCCACCCTGAGACTACAGAGTGAATTCCAGGTCAGCCTGGGCTAGAGTGAGACCCTACCTCGAAAAAAAAAAAACCCCACATGTGGGTCTGTCCTTGAGCCGTGTCTAGAGTTCCTCCCCTAGGAGTGTGCAGGAAGGTGTAGTGTCAAGCAAATGTCCCCATTGGAGGGACAAAGCCAACCTGGTCAGACAACCTCCTCTTTCCTGGAGGTGGCTGGTGCTAAGGACCATGGACAGCGGCAAAGGCTGCCCAACACAGACCTGGGAGTAAAGAGATAACATTTGTCTGTATCTGTGAAGCTATGTCTGAGGCCCTCCAAATCTCACCCAGAGTGGGAAGGTGCAGAAGCAGCTTGGTTGGAGTCCTGTGGCTGTGGCGAGGTCAGGCGATGCTTCCCTTTGAATAGTTGTAATTAGTTGGAAGTTTGGGGGTTGGAGGAGGAGGTAAGTCCAGAACCTTTCTCCCTTGATTTCTGGGTTGACCTGAGTTTTGGGATAAGGAGTGCCTCTCATCAACCTTACACTCCTAGGAACCCCAGCTCATAGGCACTGCAGGGACCCGCCTTTCTCTCCAGGAGAAACAGAGCAGACACAATGGTACAGAAACGAGGGAAAACACTCCCTGATTTTTAATCTGACTTCCAATAACAGCTCAATGGTGTCACACACGCACACTTCCAGACCCTGTGGTGGGAAACCCTGGTCGGGGAGGGGATGGACAAAGACTCAGAATGGGGTGGAAGGACCTGGAATCCAAGACCTCGGGTGAAGCAGAGGGTGGTGAGGGAGGGCTACATTCCAATGGCTTCCACAGGGCTGGGGAGCCAGAGGCCTGGATCCCCCACCCTCACCTTGGGTGCCTCAGAGTTGTGGGTGACTGGGCACATGAGACGCTCCCATCCTTCATCCTATCCCCCCTGTGAACCAGGGGTGGGGATGCAAGAGACAAAAGTGAAATCCCCCTTCCTTACCCTCCCAGCCACTCTGAAGTGTGGGGAAGGGGAGCCACCTCCTCTGTTTCAGAGGGAGGCTCAGAGAGGGCAAGTCATGTGCCCAAAGTCATGCAGCACAGCAGGGACCAGAACCCAGAATGCTGGGTTGCTCCAGGTCAGGGCCATAGCTGCAGGGCTGTGCTGCTCCCTGGGTGGAGGGAATGGGAATTGGTGGGGGAGGCAGAAGAGAGAATCACAGATTCCCTCCTACACTGGATCTCAATGATAAATTCTCCACCCACAACCCTGCCCCAGATTCTGCTCCATTGCTTCTCTGGATACCTGATTTCTGGTCTTGGCCAAGGCTGGGTTGTTCTATGTGCCTTCTTGATGTCCTCCCAACCAGACCATGGCAGAAGCTGAGGATTCACCCATCAAGAACTTCCTTTAGCCGGGGCAGGGGGCAGAATGCCACTTCTTCCTCCCTCCAGGTCCCCCAGCAATCCCTCAGGCCATTCCTGCAATCTTCAGTAATATTATTTCTAAATCAGTACAAAACTGACAGTGATCAGCTCCGGTGAGGAGAGGTAGAAACCCGGCCAGGCAGCCGGAGAAGATGGGGGCGGGGTGAGTTAGGGCCTAGGGCCACCTGGTGTTGGAACAAGGGGTCAGATCCTGAGGGCTTCCACCTATGGGTGGGGAAGTATGCCTATCTTCCCCAGGCACAGAGGTCTCCATCATTCTTTTCCTGACTCTAATCTTCATGCCCAGACTGACCAAGGCAATCTGAGACCTGCTGGAGGCAGAGTCTGGGGTAGTAAGACTGAGGTGGGACTGACAGACAGAATTGTCACTGGCACAATCAGACCCCCTCCTGCCCACCACCAACCCCCTTCCCCACAACTCAACTCCCCCCAACCTGGCAGACCACTCAATACAGGAGGTAACAGAGAAGTGGATCCTGGCATCATGGGAAACTATATCCTTTGAGAGGGGGTTTCCTCCCCCACAATGTCAAAACAAAACAAAACAAAACAAAAGTTTTAAGCCCCAGGGGAAGATCTGGCTTTAGGGTCAGGAGGGGTGAGGGGCACCCGGCAGGGATGGACTATTGAGTTAAGGCTGGAAGGTAGGTGGTTGCGTCTCTGGGGGCTGCTGGGTAGGGAGGTCTCCCTGGAAGTGGGAGAACTCAGCTTTCTCCCCCCTGACGGATCTGGGACCTCAGCCCTAGGACCCTTCCTGGTTGCGGTCCATGGGCTACGTGCATCTCTCTGTCCCGCGCCCGTGGTGCTGCCGGTCAGAAAGCCTGGCATCCCAAAGCTGCCAGGATCTGCGACAAGGGGATGGACAAAATGACAGAGCCCTGTGAGCGGAGCAGGGGAGGGTGGATAGGACAAGTAAGGACTGACGGACCGTCGGGCAGACAGACACGGGAAAGGAGGACACGGCGGGTGGGGTGGGGGCAAAGACAGACACACTGTGGGGAAGACGGGTGGGGTCCAGCCAAGGCAGCGCCTCTGCCCCCCATCTCCCAGCTCAGCCCTGTGCCCGCAGGCGGGGGCGCCCCAAGGGGCCGGGCCGGGTACTGCACGCGCCGCAGCGCTCAGGTGGCTGTCCTGGGAAGACCGACCCACGGAGCGATCGGAGCGATCGGAGGGCTGAGAAGTTGCGGGGAGGCTCTCCTCGCTCGGTGCCTGTCGCGGGGAGCTGCGTGGCCGCTTCGGAGTCCCGCCCCCGCGGGCTCCCCGGGCTCACATGATGGCGCAGCGGTTGCGGCGCAGCGCGCCCTGGAAGCGCAGGGCCGCGTGCACGTGCTTGCAGCGCGCGCAGCCCACGCTCTTGAGCAGCTCGCTGAAGAGCAGCAGGATGTGCCAGTTGTACTTGGCCGAGCACTCCACGTAGCCGCACTTCCACGTCTTGCGCACCAAGTGTGACACGTTCCAGCGCGGAATGACGCGGCCGCGCTGCAGGTCCCGCTTGTTGCCCACGATGATGATGGGCGTCTCCGAGGTGCCAATCACCCTGCGAGGAAAGGCTGACATGGCAGAGCTCTGCCCGGCTCACGGCTGACAGTTTCTGCACTACCTACACGACCGTTCTGGGTGCGGCCCCCCGCCCCCACCCCGAGACCTTGGGGGAGCTGCGTTAAGCGGAACAGATGGATCCAAAAGTGGGTACCCTTGTTTGTTATCCCTACTTTGGAACAGTCAGGAGACTGAGGCGTAAACGCTAACTGGTCCACAGTCGTGTTCCCAGAGCACCTGCTCTGGTAGCCACCCCATGGTCACAGTCCCCAAATGAGCCTGGGCATAATGGGGTATGCTGATCCATGGCTGAAATCCTAGCACTGGGGAAGCAGGCTGAGACAGGAGGATGGAGACAAGTGAGAGACCTGGCCTCAAAACCAGAAAAAGAAAAGAAACGAGCATATATCTGAATGTACATGTTCCCATGTTCCCAACAAGAGGACAGATATTCTTCATGTGTGAACCCCCCCCCCCCCGTCCTCTTTTCTTGGGAACAGGGTAGCATGGGCATCCACAGAGGTGGTAACAGACTGGGGTGTAGCTCCTCACCTCGTCTCCAGGATCTGCTGACGGATGGTCTTGACATACTCAAAGCTGTCAAAGCAGCAGATGTCATAGACCAGGATGTAGGCGTGGACGCTCCGGAGTCCCCTGCAGCAGGCATCTGCCCACTCCTGCAACACCCGGCCAGTACCAACGTCAGAGCAGCCACCCGGTCAGACTGGCAGTGCTGCCACCTGCCACTGCCTCCGGGACCTTCCCCACCCCCACCTCAGGAGGCCAGGCCTACACTAAATGCCTGTGCTCAGGGATGCAGCTTCCCCTTCCCACCAGGATCGAGCAGTCACCATGACCTCCAGGCCCACCACACTATCTTGTGCCTAGCTGGTGGTTGGATCTGCCTCATCCATCCATTCATCCATCCATCCATCATTCATTCATTCAGGCCTTTAAAAATATATATATATATATATATATTTCTTGTAAAACATATATATATGTTTTATAAGGTAGGGTCTCGCTCTAGCCCAGGCTGACCTGGAATTCACTAGGAATTCTCAGGCTGACTTCAAACGCATGGCGGTGATCCTCCTACCTCTGCCTCCCGAGTGCTGGGATTAAAGGCGTGCACCACCACACCGGCAAAAATATCTTTATTAACTGCTTTAAGAGCACAGCCCTGAGCTAATGCTTGGGCCTGCACAAGTGCTCCTCTGAAACCCTTCTCTGATTTGCTGCTACTTCCACAAACAGGGGGCGATGCCTTCATCTCCCGTCTTTGATTATACCCTGGTTACATCTGCTCCATTTCCAGTTTCCAGATGCTGTGAGCTCCCATGAGGGCCAGAAGCCGTCCCTCCTCATTCTACACACTCCCTCCTCTGTCTAATTGGCTAAAGGGGTTGACTTTTTAGCAGATGCCCCTTAATTGCAGTATGTAGGCTGGTGAGCTCTCCGTGGTCGTGAATTCCACAGGGCCAAATCTGAGATGAAGGCAAGTCTTACTCCTAACACAGCCCTTAGGCAGCTGCCTAATGTTCCTCTCAGCCCTTAGAGATGAGAAGCAGAAGGAAGGCCTGAGGATTTCAATATTGAGACTAGGGGCTGGAAAGATGGCTCAGTGGTTAAAGGCACTAGCTTGCAAAGGCTGATTCCCAGACACACAAAGTGGCGCATGTATCTGAAATTCATTTGCAGTGCCCATTCTCTCTCTCTCTCCTTGAAAAGAAATAATAAATAAATTTTAAAAATACCAAGATTGGGAGCATGATGGGGGTGCTGTTGGGGAGACACAGAGCAGAGCCCCAGGAGAGTGGGGAATTTGGGGGTATTTTGCTTTGACAGTGCTTCTCTGTGTGGCTCAGGCCTTCCAAATGCTGGCATCACAAGCGTGCACCATCACACTGTGCTTGAGAGGTAACTTCTTGAATGTTTGTTTGTGATAACTTCTCAGGGAGGGGCTTCAGCTCAAGATGAATAGGCCCTTGGAAAGGCTGAATGTGCTAAAGAGAAGGTTCCTTAAGAGATTAATTAGCTAATTAACCTGCCAACAGATGTAATTGCAAGAGGAAGTTCAGGCAGAAAGCCTGCAGAAAGGAGATCCCTGAAGTTGGGGGTTGGCAGAGATATTAGAGGAAGAAGGGAATCAAGGTTTTCCCCCTTGAGGGCTTATGGAATGACTAATGTGGTCGGGAAGGGATGTAGCTCAGCTGTAGAGCACTTGCCTAGCAAGTGTGAGACCCTCGGTTTGATCTGATGTGCAGCGCACTCACACACACACACACACACACACACACACACACACACACACGTGGAAGGAAGACTAGAAGGAGGTGGAGGTCTCCTGCCCCAGCTTGAGCTGAGTTGGGCCAAGGGCTGGGCACCAAGAGGGTTGCCCTTAGAATACACGGAACAACCTTCGGTGACAGGTAGACGTGGTGTGTGTCTGACTTCCCAAAGGCTGGGAAGATGCTGCAGTGGGCTTCCCTGGGGACGTGATGTGGCATCGTCTCTGTGCTGAGGTTTGAATTTTTGGTGCAGAGGGAGGATGCTGAAGACAAATCTAATACTGTAGAAAATCACAGAGCTGGGAACCCGCGTTCTTCAGGACACAGTGACCTGGGGGAGCCAGGAGTCTGCCTGCATGCAGTTCTTTCCTTAACCCATGGGAGGGGAGCCTCCCAGCCTTTGAGGGTGACAGCTCTGTCCCTCCCTCAACATGCTGCCTCCCGAAGGAGACCTGTCTCCTTACTGGTTGGGCTGACCTTCTACTCCTTGACTGAAGGGAGCAATTGAGAAAATTCAGCTTTCTACCAGCTTGCGCTGTGTAGAGTTCTAATTTGTCTCCCAAAAGATAATTTTGGAGCCCTGTCCTACAGAGGATGGTGGCACATCCAGCTCAGTGGCAGAACATGCACATGAGTGCATGTGGCCCTGGGCTCAAATCATAGACAGAGGAGGGGCTGGGGGATGGCTCCGTGGATAAAACCCTTGCTGTGTGACTCAGTATCTGGATTTGCATCTCTAGACCCCATAGAAAACTGGAAGCTGTACCTATGGAAGAAGGGAGGAGACAGCAGACTTTCCCTGAGGCTGGTGAAAGGAGTGATGAACCATCGCAACTGAGAAACTCTCCCTCAAACGAAGCAGAAGGCACGGACCAATCCAAAGGTTGTCCTCTGACCCCACAAGCAAACACACCCGCATACACATGTGTGCACGCCACACACACTTTAAAAAAGGGGAGGGGTAGGAGCCCGGTGGCGCACGCCTTTGATCCCAGCACTCCAGGACGCAGAGGTAGGAGGATGGCCATGAGTTCAGGGCCACCCTGAAACTACATAGTGAATTTCAGGTTAGCCTGGGCTACACCCTGGGGGCGGGGGGGGGGAAGCTGGAACAGATGGCTTGATGGTTAAAGATGCTTGTTTCCAAAGCCTGCTGGCCTGGATTCAACACACACACACACACACACACACACACACACACACACACACACACACACTCACACACCAGATAAATTTGTTTAAAAGAGAGGAGGAGCAATGAAAGCTGACATAGAGGAGGAGCGGCTCACCCAGCCGAGCCTCCATGATGCCTTTGCTGGCATCTTCTTGGGCGGGTTGCACATTCCCTCTAACCTCAGCTTCCTGCTCTTGAGAGGAGGAAAAGGGGCTGTAGAAGGCACTGTAGGCCAGACCTAGGGAAGGATTATTCTCTTTCTGGATAGTTGGATAGTGGCCATCAGGACTACTGTGGGTTTTTTGGGGGGGAGCTTTTTCAAGGCAGAATCTCACAGTAGTCCGGGCGGACAAGGAACTCACTCTGTAGCCCCAGGATGGTCTTGAACTCACAGCTATCCTCCTACTTCAGGGGTGCTAGGATTAAAGGCATGCACTACCTTGCTAGACAGGACTGCTGAGTTTTATATTTGATCTTTACAGATATCAGAATTCCTTCTCAGTGCTTCTGTGCTCCAAGTCTCTTCTCTGTGCTCTTGGAGTGAATTCTTAGAAAACCTAGAGTCCAGATGAGCGCTGATCAAAAAGGTCATCTAGGGGCTGGGGAGATTGCTCTTGTTTGCAAGCCTGCTGGCTTGGGTTTGATTCACCAACACCACATAAAGCCAGATGCAAAAAAATGGTACAAGCATCTGACATTTGTTTGCAGTGGCAAAAGATACTTACTCCCCACATATAAATATACATACATGCACACACACATATGTATATCTAGGGCTGGAGAGATGGATCTGTGGTTAAGGCACTTGCCTCCAGTGCCCAAGGCCCCGGGTTCAATTCCCCAGGACCCACATAAGCCAGACCCACAAGGTGGTGGCCCTGTGTTCTCTCTCTCTCTCTCTCTCTCTCTCTCTCTCTCTCTCTCTCTCTGTATCTCTGCTTGAAAATAAATAAATAAAATATTAAAAAATATATCTATATCTATATCTATATCTATCTATCTATATAAACAAGAGCAGGACTTGGTTGCACTCCTATAATTTCAGTTACTCTGAGGATGAGGCAGGAGGATTTTGAGTTCAAGGTCAGCTTGGGCAACGTAGTGAGATACTCTCTCATTAAAAACATCAACAGGTGCTGGAGAGACAGCTCAGCAGTTAAAGGCCCTTTGCTTGCAAAGCCTGCTGGCCTGGGTTCAGTTCTCCAACACCCACATAAAGTCAGACAAAGTGACACATGCATCTGGAGTTTATTTGCAATGGCAAGAGGCCCTGCCTGCCATGCCCATACTCACTCTCTCCTCATAAATAAATAAAAATTAAAAAATGCATCAACAAAGGGGGCTGGGAAGACGGTGCAGTGGTTAGAAGGGCTTGCTGTGCAAGCCTGACCACTGGAGTTCAAGTGCTCAGCACCGTGCGGAGCTGGATGCAGTGGTGCATGTCTACAATCCCAAAGTGCCCACAGCAAGTGCGAGGTGGAGTCAAAGCTCATAGGCAGCTATTCTGGCATTGCCAGAGGCGAACAAGAGAGACCCTGTCTCAAACAAGGTGGAAAGTGAGGGCCAACACCCTGAGGTTGTCTCCTGATCTTCACATGTGTGCTATGGTACACACACCTATATACACCACACACACACACACACACACACACACACACACACACACACACCAACAAAAAGACAAGGTTCGGGCCTGAGAGTGAAGCTCAGTGGTAGAGTGCCTTCTTAACATGTGCAAGAGCCTGGGTTCACTTCTTAGCATAAAAATAGGGCTGGAGAGATGGCTTAGTGGTTAAGGGATTTGCCTGCAAAGCAGAAGGACCTGAGTTCGATTACCTAGTACCCACATAAAGCCAGATGAACAAGGTGGCGCATGTGTCTGGAGTTTGTTTGCAGTGGCTAGAGGCCCTGGTGTGCACATTCTCTCTCTACCTGCCTCTCTCTCTCTCTCTCTCAAATAAAATTTTAAATAAATAAAATAAAATAAAACAAGGTATAGAAGATTATAGTTTTAGTTTTTAAAGTAAAAAAGGAGAGGGGTAACAAAATGTGGTTTCTTTTTTTTTTTTTTTTGTTTTGTTTTGTTTTGTTTTTCGAGGTAGGGTCTCGCTCTAGTCCAGGCTGACCTGGAATTCACTATGTAGTCTCAGGGTGGCCTTGAACTCTGCCTCCCAAGTGCTGGGATTAAAGGCATGTGCCACCACGCCCATCTAAAAATGTGGTTTCTTACTTGAACAAAGAAATAAGGGCTAGGAAGATGGCTCATCATGCAAGGATGAGATCCTGAGTATGGATCCCCAGCACCTACATAAAAGATAAGGTGGCCAGGAGTGGTGGTTCAGTAAACCCAGCACTGGGAGGCAGAGGCAGGAGGATCGCTGTGAGTTCCGGGCCAGCCTGAGACTACATAGTGAATTCTAGGTCAGCCTGGGCTAACGGAAGACCCTACCTCGAAAAACCAAAAAAAAAAAAAAAAAGTTGACGAGTGACTTAGGAAGGCACCCATGTTAACCTCTGGGCTCCACAAGCATACACCCACACCCACCCACAGGTCATATGCACATATTCATCCAGAAAGAAATGAGAAATACTGGAAGTGTGATTGAAAAACAAAATGGCTGGAGTGAGGAGCCACAGTGTGAAATGGACCAGGGATGATGGGATGTCTCTGGCCGTAGTTCGATGTTTAGATTCTGTCTGATCTGTTCCCAATTTGAAATTACCCTGAAGATAAATGCACAGCTAAGGGTAGAGAAGGAAGCTCGGTGTCAGGCTTGGAGCCAGAGTTGAGGGTCCACTCGGGCTACCCCTCAAAGGTTCTATTAGGAAATTAAAAGGTCCTGATTGATCCAGGGCCCACTGCCCTGACCGGCTCAGGCTCAGGCATGTTTGTTTCTAGAGCAGATGTAAGGATCTGTCTCAGATGGTGAGCTCAGGCACCTGGGACAGGGGAGACAAGCCACTCTGGCAGACTGGGCCAAGGCCCTCCTGCTGAGGCAGTGCTGAGCAGGTGCCAGCCCTGGCCTGACAGATTCCTGAGTCTGCTGTTACAACTAACCCAAACACTGCACGGAAGGGGCCCAGGGGTGGTCCTGAGGCAGAAGGGTGGGGGTAGGACAGTTGGACCAGACATCCATCACCTTGGAGAAGAGGCCCTGAGACAGAGACCCAAGTGGGTCTCTAGCGACACCCCTTTCTCAGGTTCCAGACAGTCCTGCATCCCTTCAACAGTTGACAGTGAGGAGTGAGGGTCTGAGGCCATGGCAGGTTGAGCCCAGAGCATGAACAGGAAGCTGGTACTCCTTGCCTTCTTCCCATGACATCCCCTCCCATGACCCCCCACACTTCATGGGTTAGCTACCTCCCTGAGAGCTGCGCTGGTCCTCTCATTTCCTCCATCCCAGCACTCACGACACTGTCAGACTTTTCTCACCAGACTATGAATTCCTTGAAAGCAAATCCCATATCTGTTTTGCTGACCATTCATTCCCGATGCCCAGTGAGGGCCTGGCACACATTAAACAATCATCAAATGTTTGTTGAATTAACTAGCATACAAAATGAATGGCTTCAGGGGAATGTTTCTAAGAAGGGAGGCCCAAGGTGCAGGGCAGAGTTCCTAACTATAGGACCAGAGCTGCAGAGGGTTAGAATCCAGCCTGCCCCCACCCTAAGGCCCCACTGCCCCCCAGGGCCTGCCTACCTGAAGCGTGTTGACAGGGAAGGCGCTGATGGGTGGGAAGTCTAGGATCTGGAGGTCGTGCACATGGCCGTTCATGACCACAGCAGGCAGGTAGAGGCGGCGGGCGGTGGTGGGCACACAGACCTCGCTGAACTCGTTGTACAAGAACTGGCGCACGATGGCACTCTTGCCCACACCTCGCGCCCCCAGCACAGCCACCCGGTAGGTGGAGACCATGCCTTCCGCCCCACTCCGCCACCGCGTCCTTGCCTGGGGCTCCCCCGGGCTGCATATTCCAGGGGCTGGGGGCTCAGCCACCCTCAGGACCAACCATTGCTGCCTCTGCTTGCCGTGGGCGCTCTGCGGCCTCCACCTGGACTGGGGACAAGAGGTGGCTCAGTGTACTGGCTTGTCCCCGGACCTGCCTTGTCCTTGTCACTTCTGGATCTTGACTGAATGCCTTCCCTTCTCCAGAACCTTTGTCTTCACCTATCCCAAAGCCCCTCCACCATTCCTAGGGTCTCGCTCTAGCCTAAGCTGACCTGGAAGCCACTATGTAGTCTCAGGCTGGCCTCGAACTCACTGCGATCCTACTACCTCTGCCTCCTGAGTGCTCGGATTAAAGGCTTGTGCCATCACACCCGGCTAATTGCCCTCCTCAGCCATTTTTTCTGCAATCCACTGCACTTCCCACTTGACTTGCATTGTGATCGGGTCCGGCCCCCTCCCCCAGCCCAAGGCAGGCTTCACAGCTCTGGCCTTGAGTTCAAATTCCAGCTTTCCCCCACAAGGATGGGACAAAATGACAACTCTCCTGTGTCACAGTTTCATACTGAAGGGGCAAGACTAGGCAAGACCATCTCTGCAGAGGCCCTCCCTCGTGGGGAAGAGAAATCTTTCTCATACACGACAGCTTTTATTACAGGACCTTCTACTTTCAAGGTTCCCAGGAGGTAACTGCCCCGCAGCGGCTCCAGTCACCACGATGACCAGAAATGCCCTCACCCTTTCCTGATGTCCCAGGGCACTAGATGACAGCATCGACTCCGGTGAGCACTTGCTGTTAGCACGCCCACACGGCTATCCTCGGGTCAATACGATGTGCCTGAGGGAGCAGGACTGCCAGCTGCACTTCACAGAGAAAGCTCTGTATGCCCCACATCACAGATGGGAACGGCACTCCTTTCTACAAGTTGTAGCACCTAGCTGGGTTCTCTGGCATCCCCAGGAGCCAAGAGGGCCTGGCACACAGATGGTGCCCAGGAAAGGGCTGCTAAGGGGTTGAACTTTGAAATTTATTAGCAATCTGCTTTAGTTTCCATGACTTCTAGAGCTTAGGTATAAACTCCAGCCTTGACTTTTTCTTTTTAGCTGTGGACCAGTGGGGCAAGTCACCTTAGCTTGGAGGAGAGAACCTTCCAGATCATCTCCCTGAGTTGGATGAGGAGCCCAGTGACTGCTAAGTAGGTCCAGGGCAGGTGGGCTCTAAAAGGATCACACTTTTCATCCTGTGTACGTGTGGTCTGGGGTAGATGCATGCTCTTTCCAATTATGCTTGATTCATAGCAGAATGTTCCCAGGCTGACCTGGGTCAAAGGACTCAAGCTATAGATGTGTGTGTACAGAATAATAAAGAAAGGATATCATTTGGAGTGAGAACCATTAAGGTTTGAATCCCAATTTTTCCATTCACCTCAAGTGTGATCTTGGGCAAGAAACTTTGCAGCTTTGTATTGTGAAGTTGTCTGTGGAAAGCCCAGTGCCTGGCACACAGTGGGTATGCAATAAGCAAAGACACAAATTTAAATAAAGAAATAAATAAAATAAAGTCATGACCACTGTTAGGTGCAGGGGCCTGTTGCTCATTTAAAGTTTTCCACGCTCTCAGTGGGACGGCCTAGCAATCCTGGAAGGGGTCTCTCTCCACTGCTGAATGAGCTCACATGGATGGAGTGTGCTCGTGGAGTGCATGCCTATGTATGTGTGACTGCTCTCCTCATTTTATTGAAGGAAAACCAAAAACAAGACCCAGAGATGTACAGAAGAAAGATCTCTTAGCCAACTGAGTTGTCAACTAAGTCTAGGACCCTAACTCCCTTTGTGCCCCATGCCTATCCCTTCCCCAACAGGTGTGTTCATACCAGAACCAGTCCTTTCTCCCAATACATCCCTCCAGGTCCCTAGGCCCCTGGGTCAGCCCTGGTTGCTGCCAGCTTGGCAAAGAGACTCAGCTGGGTTAATTACATAACAGCACAAGCAGGTGGGGAGGGGGGAGCCCTAGGGGAGGGGCAGAGGGCAAGGAACTAGAAACCCAGAGTCCTGGCCTCATTGGGTGTGGCAACTTAGAGGTTTCTACCTGCAGATTTTCCCTGCCCAGAAACCAGCCCTTTCTGGGGAATAGCAGAAATGGAAGCAGGCCAGAGCTTGGGAACCAGGGAGGGGGTGCCAGAGGCCCCCTAGACAGGGGCCAGCCTCCTGGAACTCACCAGGCCTAAGTGTGGCCCTGTCTCCAACTCAGAGGTGACAGGTGCCCCCTCTTCCTTCGCTGGCACAGATCGTGGGTCTAAGCCCACATGCCTGGCTAGGAGGGACCGAGGGTTTGTCCTAGGAAGCGGGGCCCAGGCCCCTGAGCTCGCTCCCCAAGGCCTGCACTCTGCAGTGAGTCTGCAGACAGCTCCCAGCAAGACAGGGGCCACACACCGAGGCCCAAACCTCCTTCCAGCCCCTTTCCCTCGCCTGGACACCTGGGTCCCAGCCTCGTGCGGGGAGTAGGGGTGACAGGGATGCCAGGGGCTTTGGAGGATCCTGAGGGGCAGGGTCACACATCCGCCCACCGCGTGCGAGGGGTGACGGAGGATGCTGACCTGATTGGTAGGAGCTGGGGGGGGGGATGCAGGAGCCCAGCTGACTCCCGGTCTCCAGTACCTGCCGCCCCCCCCCGACCCCCCAGCTCGGGCACTCACGTGCTCCCGTCCGGACGCCCCTCACCCCCGCCGCTCCCCCCCACACACCTGCTCCCCTCCTCCGCCGCTTACCCCGGGCCGTCCCAGCCGCCGGCCCCCTGCGGGGCCGCGCTGCCCCCCGGCTCCCGCGCTGCCCCGGCGGGCTCGGCTCCCCCGCCCGGGGGAGGGCTGGCCAGGCGCGGGGGGCCGCTGCGCGCCCTGGGGTCGCGCTCTGCCTGCGGTCCCTGCGGAGCGCGCCGCCCGCCCGCACCGGCGGAGGGGGAGGCGGGCGCGGGGAGGGAGGGGTGGGGGGGCACGTTCCGCTGGGTCCCGGAGCCCGACGGATTCACTGGGGCATCTCGATCCCTAGCCCCGACCTTCTTCACCTCCCTCCGCACTCTCCCAGGAAGAGTGCGGGGAAAGGACCGGGAAGGCCCGGGAGCCTCCTCGGGCTCCCTTCCGACTAGTGCTCGAAGATCCCCGCACCCTCCCTACAGGTCCTCCATCCCTTCTTCCCCGGTCTGTGCTCTGACTCTTACCAGTCCACTGGGCGGTCAGTGTGTGCCCGGCGCTGGGTTCCAGGCAGCAGGTTCTTCTCCACCCCTGGAGGACAGAGTGAGTGAGGGTGGTCACTGCGGCAGTGGAAGGCAAGGCAGACCAGGCTAGCGCCAAGGAAAGCTGGACCCCTGCCAATGGATGACCTCCACTCCTCTAAAGCTGCTTGCTGATCTTTCTCAGACTGGGAGACACCAGCATTTGCCAGGCTTGAGGGCGCACCTCGCTCATTTAACTTATTCTCAAATCTTCATAAATGTATTCTTAAACCAATAGCTAACATTTATCATCCCAGACAATGTGGTAAGAACTTTGCCTACTCCTGAAGTTTAACCCCAGAACATTCTATGAAATAGATATTTCCCCCACTCTCCAGATGAGACCCCTGGGGACCTGAGAGAATGAACAACTCTTTTTTTTTTTTTTTTTTTTTGAGAATGAACAACTCTTAAACAGAAGGGTGAAGCACAAAGACCAAGGGTGGCTAGCTAGGCAGCTGTTGACAAGCTTGGCATGGGTGCATGCATGGTCCAGCGAGGAGAGCAGAAGCAGACAAAGCACCCTAAGGTGCATGCACTCCTTGCAAAGTCAAGGTGCTGAGGGAGAACAGAGGGAGTGGGCCAACTCCCTCCAAGTAGGTTTGGAGTTCAGGCACGAGACAGACTGGAGGGATGGGAAGAAGAGGTTAAAGTGGCAAAGACAAATACCTGACCAAAGTGACTTAGGAAGGAAGGGTTTATTTTGGCTCATGATTTAAGAGGATACAGTCCATCTTGGCAGGTGGGAGTGTGAGGTGGCTGATTACATTGTGTGGGCAGCCAGGAAGTAGAGAGAGATGAATGCTGGTTCTTAGTTCACTTCTTCCTTTTCACCCTTTCATTCAGTCCAGAACTCCAGCCCAGGGAGCAGTGCCACCGGCATTCAGGATGGATCTTTCCTCCTCAGTTAAACCTCGCAGGCAAGCACCCTGAGACACACCCAGAGGTGTCTTTCCTAGATGAGTCCAAATCCAATCATTCTGACAGTGAAGGTGAGGCATCACAGGCCCCAGTTGCCAGGAGTTGTTTGAGCTCAGCTCAGTGCTGCACTCACAGGACACAGCCGAGAGCTTTGAAGCAGGGTTGTGCTGGCAGATTGTATTAAATGACCCCAGGATGAGAAGGACCAGGGCTTTCCCCTTCGGGACTGGGTCCCACATATTCTGCTGAAGTGTTTTATTACTGTGGCCTCTAGCTCAGTCAGAGGACACACTTTTCCTCTTTCCTTTGGGCTCTGCATTTTGGGCACTTTCTCTTCTCTAAACTTTTTTTTTTAATGAGAGAGAGAGAGAGAGAGAGAGAGAGAGAGAGAGAGAGAGAGAGAGAGAGACAGAGAGACAGAGAGAATGCGTGAGCCCAGTATGGTGGTGCACACCTTTAATCCCAGGACTAGGGAGGCCAGCCTGGAACTACAGAGTGAGACAGAGTGAGACCCAACCTCAGAAAAGAGAGAGCCAGCTAGACATGATATCAGGACCTCTTGCTACTGCAAAGAAACTCTAGATGCATGGGTCACTTTGTGAGCACCTGCTTTATGTGGGTAGTAGGAAATGGAACCTGGGCTGTCAGGCTTTGCAAGCAAGCACCTTTGACCTCTAAGCCATCTCTCCAGCCCCTCCTTTAAAAAAAAATGTTTTCATTTCTTTGTTGGGCACTTTCCCAATAGCGGTCCCGACCTCTGATGTCTAAAAAGTGTAGTGGCTATGAGCCTGTGCTCCATAATCACACTCCAGCAAGAACACTTACTGCATGACTGAGGTAAGCAACTTGAATTCTACACAAGGGGCCGCTTTTCTATGACATGCAGACCTAGTTCCTGGTCCCCACTGTTGCCTACAGGGCATAAATGCCCAAAGGTGTGTAAAGTGCCCAACACAATGCCTGGCATGCAGTAAGTCTTGGTGTATGGCCTTTACTTTGTCTTGTCTTTTCAAACACACAGAATTCTTGGGAGATTTAACACTACCATGAGAAAATTTCCACTTATTCTACCTGGGCTCCCAGAGTTAGCATGTGGGTTTGGGAAGGGCCAGGGCAGTAGCTTGAAGCAAGATTAAGCCTGGGAAGGGCAGGGCCTCCCAGGGTACCACCTTGGGGGGGGAGGGGCAGGAATGAGATATAACTGTCCCCATGAGAACACAGTGGGAGTCACTGAGAACCTATTAACTTGATGAAATCACTGTCTCCCACCGTATCAGAAAAATCTTTCATCCTTAATGTTGTCCCCCAAACCCTAAACCTTCTGTTATTCTTCCAGGGCACGGTTCCATCTCAGTCCAAGGGGGACTAGAAATACAAAATCAAGTAAGGCTCACCTTCACACCTTGGGGCCAGCCTTCTTAAAAGCTTCCTTTTGAGAAGATAGGAAGATGGCTCAGCAGGTAACAGTGCTTGCTGTACAAGCATGATGATCTCAGCTTGATCCTCAGCAGCCCCAGGCGTGGTCACACATCTCTGTGACCCCAGTGCTCAGGAAGGGTGGGAACAGGAGGATAGCTGGAGCTCCTTGGTCATCCTCTTATGGGGGGGTGGGGGAGCTTCTCCATGTAGCTTACACTAGGAGAACATAAAGGCACAGGCTATATGGTTTCTTATTAGCCTTTAATGGAAGGTCATTTAAAGTATTATTTTTATTTTTAACAAACAAACAACAGGCTAGAGAGATGGCTCAGCTACTAAGGTACTTGCCTGCAAAGCTTAACAGGCCAGATTCGATTTTCCAGTACCCATGTAAAGCCAGATATACAAAGTGGATTGTGTAGCTGAAGTTCATTTGTAGCAGCTAGAAGCCCAGGCGCCCCCTTTCTGTCTCTCTCCTTGGAAATAAATAAAGTATTTTAAAAATATTTTATATTTATTTATTTACAAGGAGAGAGAGAGAGAGGGAGAGGGAGAGGGAGAGGGAGAGGGAGAGGGAGAGAGAGAGAGAGAGAGAGAGAGAGAGAGAGAGAGAGAGAGAGAGAGAGAGAGAGAATGGGCACACCAGGGCCTCTAATCATTGTAAAAGAACTCCAGATGCATGTGCCACTTTGTGCATCTGGCTTTATGTGGGCACTGGGGAATCAAACTTGGGTTGTTAGGTTTTTGCAGGCAAGTTCCTTAACCACTGAGCCATCTTTCCAACCCTAAATATTAAAAAACAAAAACAAAGTACTTTCATAATGTGACAGGGTCAGGCTTCTGCAGAGACAACCCCTCCCCTTGAGTGGAAGGTGTCTAGCTAGAGCTACAACCTAGGGGCTAAAACTGATTGGTCAGATATAAACCAATCAGCTGTTTCTCTGACTCACCTGGGGGGAAAAATTAATTTCCCTAGAAGAAAGCCCTTGTCTTCCCCACATGGCAGGCCAGAAGAAGGATCTCTGAATCTCCAGGCCTTAGAAAGGTAAGGCCTACACTCCAGACTTTTTCCCTCATGAACCTCTCCTTCTCATGATGGGAGCTCCTTGTTATCTTTTCTCTTCTGCTTGTTTAACTGAACAATATAAGTTCTATTAAAGTCTCTATGTTTTCTCCCCACACTGGTGGCTGGAGAACTCTGTAACTCCCCATGTTCCCTTAAATAATAAAGTCTCCCACTATACCTTATTATCTTGTTGTCTATGATTTTAATTCTTTAACTTTATAGATAAGAACTCAGATACTCTTTAAACTTTGGGGTGCATTGGAATTTTTGCTGGGTGTTATCTAAATTCTAACCCCCATCACCCCGTTACAATAAAATAGCAAATTTTCATGAATCTAAGATAATGATTCATTTTGGTTTGTGGAGCATCAACTCCTGGAGGCCTGCC
>PVHP010019747.1:7524-31561 GCA_004024765.1 Zapus hudsonius
TATTTCTATTGGCTCCTTTCCTGTATCTGTATGCCTCTTGATTGGTTACTTCCTTGGAGCCACATCCCAGGGCCAGCCCACATTCCAGGACAGCCATATGCTTCCTTATATGGTGTCTTTTTTTTTTTACTTCCTGGTCTTTGTGATCAGACATTCTTTAGGGAGGGGGAAGTAAGTCTAAAAATGGAGTCTGCTTTATAAAATGGATTCTTTACCTGGAGTGGGTTGTCTCTCAAGGAGCTGTTAGCCAAGGAGGTCCCAACATCCACCCAATTAATACAGCCTATTGTTCCTGCTCTTGGTGGCTGAACAGATCTAGATGGTAAGACAATATTGCGGAAGGCATCTCCTGCTTTGGTAGTAGGACATAAAGGGATGAAATTGTAACTGACTGAACTGGAAGCTTCCTTCCGACTGGCTAAGTTTCACAGTGCTAGAAGGTTCTGTGCATGTTTCTGAGGAAGAAAGGTTATCATTGGTTAACTCAGCTGTGAAGCCTGTGTGCTACACACCTATTCCAACAGGCAAGACGTGTCCACTAGAGCTATAGTAGAATGACTGTTGTGGGTGGAACCAACTGGTTTCTGATTTTTTAAAAAAATATTTTATTTATTTATTTTCAAGCAGAGAGAGAAAGGAGAGAGAGAGAGAGAGAGAGAGAGAGAGAGAGAGAGAGAGAGAGAGAGAGAGAGAGAACCAGGGCCACCACCTGTGGGTCTGGGGTATGTGGGTACTGGGGAATTGAACCAGGGGCCTCAGGCACTGGAGCCAAGTGCCTTAACCATTTAGCCATCTCTCCAGCCCTGGTTTCTGATTTTATTTGAAGTCCACAGCATTGGAGGGCCTATGCCCTAGAGGGGAAGTTACTACTGTTTCTTTTTAATTTTTTTATTGATAGCTTCCATAATCTAAGATCATAAGCCATTATGATTCACTTCCCACCCCATATTTCCTCCCCCTCTCATTTAGTCTGTTTTGTTTCTGTGTCATCATCTTTTCCTCCCATTATGTGAAGATATTATCAGGCACTGCGAAGTCACAAATATCAAGGCCATTTTGTGTCTGGAAGTTTGTGTTATAAGCAGTCCTCCCCTTCCTTTGCCTCTTACAATCATTTCACCACCTCTTCTGCAATAGACCCTGAGCCTTGGGAAGAGATGTCCCAGTGCTGAACACTCCACTGTCATTTCTTATCAGCACTATGGTGCCTTTTGTTATCCCAGTGGTCACTGATATATGAAAAGAGAAGCTTTTCTAGACAAGATCATTATCATGTGGGTATGCTCATTTTTTTAAAAAAGTGCTTGTATAGGAGTTTAGCCAGAAAACAGCAGGTGTCACTCCCCTAGGATTCATGCCCTCCCCCACTATAGGGTTTTTACTAGGTCTTCAGGACCAGGCATGCTTTGTTTTGGTAAATGGACATGTTGTACTCATCAAAATGCCTTTTAACTACTTATATTTACTCCCAACAATTCGCTCTGCCCTCAGCTTTGGTAAAAGGAGTGTCTTTTGACAGTGGGTGGTGCTTGCTACAGAAACTCATAACTGGGAATACAGTGTGCTCAGCCCTAAAATTCATGTCGCTATCTCCAAGGATAGTGGAGGGAACATCACAGAAGAAGAGGAAGACAGAAGGCAAGAGCCAGAGGATGGAAAATGGTGCTATGGAATACTGTCAGATGGTTTCACTCATGAACTCACAGCATCTGTGTTTCCCTACACATTACAAGTATGAGATTTGGACTAGCAACATTCTGCCATTGATGGGGAATGCACTCATGAGCTTACGCTCGGTAAGGACATATTGGTGGTGAACTGTTGCTGGGGGCAGTAGGGGTAAGAGAGACGTTTTCTTCAATAACACAGACATTGGCATATTTCTATGCTCTGTTAAAACACCCCTCACCAATGGTTATGCAAGTTATTCTACTTAAACTTAATAGTTCACCAAATAAAAGACACTGAAAAGTAGACAGACTAGTTGGGAAGAAAAAGAGGCAAAGAAAGAAAGGGAAGGGGGACAGAGAAGAAATTGGGGTGAATATGATCAAATACATTATGACTAAATTATATCCCTGCTGTTCTTACTTGACTTGGAATCTCTTACTGACATAGCTTTTCATTTCTATGGTCTTTCTCCCTATGATATTAGGGTCACAGACTTGTATGACCACACCTAGCAATTTATGTGGGTCTGGGGATCTAATGGTCTCTCAGGCCTCTTCCGGCCCTCCTACTTACACAGGAAGTGCTCTTAAATGCTGGACAACCTCTCCAGCCCTGACCCATTTTGTTAGACACTTTGACAATGCTTGAAAGAAATATGAAGATTCATCATAATTTCTTGCTCATGATGTATTTTGAAATATAATGCCAGCTCCCACATTTAAATTTTAAGAAATATAAGTGTTCAAAGGCAGTTGTTGGTGGGTCATCCACTGAGTAGAAAGGTATGTAACCATTCTTCCAGGAACTTGACAGAAATAACAATACTTACATATTTCATACATGTGATTGTCGGCTGGCTTGTTTCCTGCTTCCACAGAAGGAAGGCATCGACCTCTTCAGTATAGCTTCATGAGTTTGCTTAGGATTTTAATATCAATTCATTCCTTTTTTTCTAGTGTAAGTTAAACAAAAGCTTTCATTTTCCTTTCTTCAACTTTGTCACACATACTGTAGAGAACTCAATAGATAAAATGTATTTTAATAACTAAGACATATTAAACACATAACATACCATTATTGTTCTAATGAACACACATGATGATATCACTTTGAAGTTGAAATCAAAGCTCATAAAAGAAACAACTGAGTCATCCTGAAGTTAGTATCTACTAGCCAATTTTCCTGGTTGTTACATTATCTACCTTGCTTGTCCTTACTTTAGGTCATCGGTTACAAGCATTACAAACAACACTTCTCATTGCAACTGTCTTTTTATTACATCCAGACAACAGGGGAAGCATAAGCAAGAAATTCCAAGGCAGAAGAGGGAAATCGTCTCTTGTGCATTGTCTGTTCTCATTCCCACTGTGTCAACAGTGTCTCTGGACCCAGCAGCAGAAGATGGAGTCGTCTTCACACACACGTTACCTTCTCAGCAGCAGTACCACTGAGAACATCTGGTCCCTGGAGGCTGAGGACAAGTTTTCAGCAGTCTTCGTTACGCTGATTCTAACATTCTCCCCTTATTCCCTTAGCATTAAGGATGACACATTCTTTCACTTGTTATTTATGGTTTCCTTCAGTGCGCTCCGTTAATCTTATTTAAATCTTTCACTGCTTATGTAGCCAATTTCCTATCAAATTCTTTTATTTTAGGATCATGGTTTGATTTCTGTTTTCCTGCTGGTGCCTGGTTAATAACTGGGATCATTCCTTTACTGTGTTAGAAGTCTTAATTTATATTTGTGTGGTAAAAATAAAATTGTGCAGATATTTTTGAATAATTGTTGGAATAAATCTATGCAATTGCTTCTGCTTCTTACTTTGTAGAAGAAAGCATTGCTTCTTCATGCTGGCTTTTTCCCACCTTTCCTCACTGCTTATATGAACCTATGTCCAAAAATCCAGAAGTCTATCTGATATTACCAAGCATAACTAACTCAACCAGATGCCTGAAATAGGATTTGTCTGTCTGCATGCATGCCAATATGAGTGAGTGTGTGTCCTCATCTGGTAACCTTACAATATTATATTGCACAGGAAATGGGGTTATTGTTTTATACTTTTAGGACTTTGAATAAATCATTCTAATTCTCATGCTTCAGTTTCCTCTCAAAATTGGAAACTTTAAAAAAGAACTCACCTCTCTCTGTATCTCTGCTTGAAAATGAATAAAGTATATTTTTTTAAAAAAGGGCTGGAGAGATGGCTCAGCGGGTAGGGCACTTGCCTCCAGTGTCTAAGGCCCCCGGTTCAATTCCCCAGGACCCACATAAGCCGAACCCACAAGGAGGTGGCCGTGGTGCTTCTCTCTCTCTCTCTCTCTCTCTCTCTCTCTCTCTCTCTCTCTCTCTTTCGCTCTCTCTCTCTTTTCTGTATCTCTCTGCTTGAAAATGAATAAATAAAATATATTTAAAAAAGAACTCACTCAACAAAACACTTTACAAAAATAAAGCCTTCAGAATGACACTATGATATAAAAATTGCTAACAACTGACTTTTTTGTCATTATTTCTTATGCTCCTTGGAATACCCAGAGACATACATCCTAGAAAATATGTGCATTCCGGTACATGTATGTACAACATGTCAATAAGCTAGAAATACCTGAATAAAAGCAAAGAATTGACTTTTCAGAATTATTTTATTTATACTTGGTTAACTAATTGAGTGAAAATAGCCTGTCAATTACTATCTCACACCTCTGAAGAAGAGAATTTAGAGGAAAGGATGTGTGAAAATGTTTCCTGGATCTTTTCATACCTCATTTTCTCCTTTACCATATGTTCTTAAAAAATGTGAAGTTAGATATCAAAGGTGTGTGCAGTTTTGATATTATTATACAAGATAACTGAAGATTAAATAAGGTAATTACAGCAGTTAACTTCTCATTGCTGGGGGGAAAAAATCCAACCAGAAGCAGATTATAGGCTCCAGGGGAAGTATCCTTGTGTTAAGGAAAGCATGGTACAGCAGAGGCTGGGCATCACATCTTGCTACCACAAGCTGGCAGGAAGCAGTTTGAGAGTGAAGGGGAGAACAGAACCCCGAGAATGGTCCCTAGTGAGGGGAGGGGAAATAGAACCCCCGAGAATGGTCCCTAGTGACACACCTCCACTAGCAAGGCTCTGCTTTCCAAACTGCTACCATCTGAGTGTGAGGCTTAATCACAAACCCATGAGGCCATGGGGGACATTTCACAATCAAACACCCACAGTAATCCTGCCGTCTGTTTCATTTAGATAAGTTTATTCAATTCTGTAAGAATGAATCCCTGTTATTTTCATATTTTTCTCATCTTTGGTGGTGACCCTGACTGGCTGAGGATGAAAGCAGAGAACATGTATTTTTATAATCTTGGAGTGTGATGGAAAAAAAAATTAAACAAAGACCCTCAAAACCCTCAACTTTATTGATCTGATTTTAATTATAGGGTAGTGCATTTATTTTGTTTTAATTAAAGTGTATTTTTAAACTAAAAAAAAAAAAAAAAAAAACCCTGAATGGCCTACATGTTTTCAAGAAAGAAAACAAGCTGTACAGAAATACAAAGTGTGCAGCAGTGTGCACACCACCTCTAACCAACAACCCTGTCTGTTGAAAAAGATGCCTTCTCCCAATGAGGAGCCATGACACACGGTAAGCAGGATGAGAAGGGAAAATACTCCACATACTGAGTTACCTGCGTGCTAGTTTATCCTACAGAAAACAAAGAGGTGAAATAAGAGTGGAACCTACTTACATACATAGTGTGATGATGTGATACAATTGTAACTGAAATACTTGGACTGTTCTCTTACATAAAATGTAATTGTCATGGGAATAAACCTTTCTTCCTATGCTGAAACCCAGCAACTATGGTCCTAGCAGCTCTGTACCATTTTTTCCTTTTTCCTCTGCCCCTACCCTTCACTTTTCACATTTTCATTTATCCCTTCTTCCCACCATCCTATATATCAAAATTTTCTCTGCATTCTAAAACATTGTGTTTCATGAAATTTAACCATATTTTAATTGGCAAAGCAGCATGCTCTCTCAAGATATGGAAGTTTTTATGTGGTTAAGAAAAACAACAAAAACCCAGTGGGAAGAGGAAGTTACCAGACAGCTATGGATTTTAAATTACATTTAAATTCCTTTTTGTTACTATTCCTAATATGTCTCAGACCATCCCTGATGGATCATTTCCAGCAAGATTACGGTGAAAACTTCTGCTCTTCACAAAGCTTCCACGCATTAAAGCCAAGGAAACTCTGGGAATTGGGTTTATAAAAACAGGAGAAATCATCCTGCTTCATTCTACTGCGTTTTCTTGTATTTTTTAAACAAAACCCAATTTATCAATTTGAGAGAGGGCAGAGTATAAAAGTAAAGGATGTTGCCATAAAAGTTGGAAATATATCCTCGGTAGCAGCTTCTGGGCCAATCTGCATAGAGAGATCTTGGTTGTTTATTCAGTGTGAAAGCTAATAAATCTATTTGCAAGAACCCCTAAAAGGCAATCATTTTCGGGAAAGAGCGAATACTGGCAAAAGCCATTGTTTCAGCAAATCCAGATGACAAGCACTTTAATATGACAATATTTGCAGTTTGGGGACACAGTACATTTTGGAACCATAAAAGTCACAAAATATTCTGTGTGGCAAAACACCCAGAGAGTAAATCTGTCTTACTGCAATACACTATGCACAGCGCTCTGAGGAGAAAAGAACAATGCATTATAAATATACTCAGATCTAGTTATTATGCAAGAAAATCCATCTTTTAATTTTTAGGTTTCCATCATCTGTTTGGGTCATGAATACTATCAAAATTCCCCTAGACTCTATCTCTGGAGAGCCCTCACACTAACTCGAGGTTTCTTCTTATTATTATCATTAATTATTATTATTATTTCTAAATAGGCCATGTGTCAAATGTTCTACAAACTTCTACTCTATTGATCACTACTAATAAAATATAGCAATTTTTCAATGAGTGAATTTAGAGACCACTTTACTTTTTGTTTCTCTGTGTGAGGTAAAAACCCACTCTCATTTAGTTAATATGTTTTGGTTTCTATTGTTTGTCAGTGGGATGCAGTGCCTTGAACAGTGTGGAAAATGAAAAAGTTGATAGTCTTGCCCTGGAGCCTACAATCTGAGGATAAAAACTCGAGACAGGCAGAGTCGGAATCAGAAAGCTGGAGCAAAAAGAAGTAAACATCGTTAAAGAATAAGCTGGAACTTGGAGGCAGAGACAGAGCTGCTGTTTATTTACAGAGCATCAGCTCTCTAGCTTCTGCTGTTGGGAACTCACAGATAATCACAGCAGGTGATTCTTGTGAGCTGGTAGAGACAGTTAGCTTCCCATCTAACATGTTGATTCCTGCCTCAATCCTCACTGTATCACATGGACAGACAAACACATTTTTGAAGGTATTCCTTCACATTATACTCTGACCCTGTTTTCTGGCACATTTCTAATCTAACTACAACAACCGAACCATATCATCTACAGTCCTTTAAATGTGGATTCACCCAAACTTTACAGCGCCAAAGCCAAATTTCCTGAGACCCGCATTCTTGATGATGTGTTGGACTTTCTGTTCTCTACCTTTTAGAACTCTAGACATCACTCATGTCCAGAGGAACACCTGCCTTTTCCACCAACTTGCTTGATTTTCAACACTTCGTGTGAGATCAAGAACATAGTTATGTTGTTGAGACAAGTTCTCTAGTAATAAATAGATGGAGTGCTCAGTACATGAATCATCAAATAGAACCGATGCCTTAGTAAACACGTGATTCATATTGGGTTCTGAATTGCTACCCTTAACCTTAAGTGCACGTGTGGAAAAGCACCCTGACATCTCACAGCAGAAGCAGCATATCTAACCACAAAGGGGTTTCCTGCCCATCAGGAAACAGCTGCCAAGACCAAAGTATCATTTCCCTAAGTCACTGGATATCTGGCTTGTTTCTGACACTTCTTTTGCTCTGGTTCCTAATCTCATAACTGTCTGTTGGTTAAGACAATTTGTTGTCCAAGGGTTAAGACATTGTCATTTAAATTTTTATTTATTTATTGTTAATAAGAAACACTGTATGAAAAACTCTTGTGTTGGTTTCCCCATTTCCCTCCTCCCTGCCCCCAATCCATGGAGGGTCCTCCTCAGTGGGATTTCCAGAATGCTCCATGGGATGGAGGGCTATGAGTTGTACAAGCAGTAGGAAATTTTTATTGTTGTTGTTGAGGTGGGCAATGCCTTGAATATTCCCCCACCATGGCTCTTACAATCTATGTGTCTCCTTTTCTGGATAATTCCCTGGACCATGGTGGGACATTGTCATTTTTAAGATGATGTTAAGCTGATGTTTTACATTAAAGTCCGGAGCCAGGGTTTTACTGAGCAATAGAAGGCTACTCAAATAGCACATAGGACACAAACTTCTCCTAATTTCGCTTCTTCACATTTATCTTCTGCATAAATATATTCCTTAACAAAATAACAACTAACGAAAGATACACCGAAATAATTCCAATACTAAAGCCAGTATCATTTCAGATATCAATAAGAGTTTTAAAATATCAAAAAATAATATTATATTTGGAGAGGAAGGCATGGTGAGCCCAGATTCAAACCCTGACCTCTTTTCTTCCAAAACTGTCTTTTCCAATATCTCATCTAACCTGCTCTTTTTCCACGCTGAAGATGGTGATACGATCATGAGAAATATCTCAGTGATATCGAAGTTTTAATGTAAAATTCCCCATAAGCATTTAAAGGTCATTTTGTTGTCTAATAGTGAATGGATGTTAAATAATGATTAATTGCCTGTCCCTGAATCATGGAATATATATGTATATATATATTCATATCTTAACTTTGTTCTATCTGAAATACACATCTATGATAGAGCACACATTTCACAAATACTGACATTCAATTCTTGCCTATCTTTCATCCAACTTCGCTCAGCCCTGCTCACAGACACTCTGATCAAACTGGACTAAAATTTCTAGCAGTTTCAGAATTATGCCCCAGGCTATTTTGTCCATCTCCACCCGAGCTCCTGTCCTGTTTGGAATTCTTGCCATTCTCTCCTGATTGCCAGCCTCTGAGCTCCTTGCTAGACTCCCTTTCTGCTTGCAGTTCCCCATCATGTTCCTTCGCCCAGCCTCCTGTTCTGGAGGCTTCTCTTCATTTCACAGCTTTGATGTCAAGAAGTCTCCCTTGTTTCAGTGATAGCCTATCCGATATCAAATGCAGCCTCACTCAGACCATGACAAGAGCTTAGGAAGAATGGCCTTTAAAAGCTTTGGAAGCTTCAGCACTGAAAAACAGGGGTTTAGGAAACGTCCTGTGAAGGAACTGTCATTGACAGTCATGGGAAGTTTGAACCTGTGAAAGAAACTCAACATGGGGGCTCTCATAGGAGCTGAGGGGAAACCCTGGGACCACGAGAGAGCTTTATATATAGGCTGTTCTTTGCTTATGTAGACAGCTTTTGAAAAAGTCCTGTGTGTACACAGCCTGCCTCAATGCCTCTAGAAACTATATGCTTTTTAACTTCAGAGTTATTAGTGATAAAAGTATAAAACATATTTTGACATCATTGTAAAGTGAAAGGCTTTGGTAAAGTATCTCTGTATATCTTCATCACTTAGAAGGAAAGTTATTTCACTACACCAGAAAAATAATAGGAGTGAGGCTTGTTAATATTCCCTCTCAGTTTTGTGTGTTGGGGTTTGGGGGCCCCACTCATACCACTGAGTGCTCTACAATCTCAGCCTGGTAACTTGAAATTTTCTATCTGTAGTTTGTCCATCAAATTGAAACAGCACATACAGTAAGTCGAACTTTTAAATTCTAATCTTTTTCTGGGGAACCTGCTCTACCTCAGCCTCCTCTGTCTCTGCTGCTCACCCCACCTTTCCTGCTGTTCAGATAGAAACATGCCCAACGTTTCCAACACTGTTCTCTACCATCTATGCATCAAGCAGGAAACTTGTTATCTCTCTGTTTCTGCCACTTCTCGGTTCTGGCCTAAACCATCACTCTGTCATGTCTAGGCTGCTTGAGTAATTACTAAAGGTTCTATTCTCCTGTCTGGAGTCTGTCCTTATGATTGAGGGACAGTGGAGTAAACTTAGAAATGTAAAGTGATGGTTGATTCTTCTCTAAGCAAAACCATGCTGATTTCACCTCTCAGAGGCAAAGGAATAGATGGATGGATAGATAGATAGATAGATAGATAGATAGATAGATAGATAGATAGATAGATATAGGCAGATAGACGATAGGTGATGATAGATAGATAGATAGATAGATAGACAGACAGATAGATGATAGACAGATAGAAAGATAGATAGATAAGTAGGTAGGTAGATGATAGATAAACAGACAGACTTGTGGGATCTGACCTGTTGGTGAACTAAACCGCATATGCTACCCTCCAATCCTTCATTTGTATCCCCTTCCCCATACGAGGTTTTGGAGATGTGGCCTTTGGTGGATACCTGGGTTTTGAGCAGGTCGTATCCCTGAAGCCCTCATTGTTGGATTAGGGTCTGTGTAAGAAGAGATGTCAGAGAGCTTGCTCTCTTGCTCTCTGTGTCATGTGACAGCACAGTGAGGAGCCATCTGTTAGCAAGACAGGGAAAGAATGCAAATTAGAATGTGATTGTGTTGACCCCCGATTGGGACATAGCCAGCAGCACAGTGAACTGTAAGCCATGCAATTCTGCACTGGCCATCAGTCCACCATACTTCGTGTAGCAGTTAGAACACATGATACAGATCCACGTGAACCTTCTAGATAATTCCATTGTCTGCTTGACTCAAGCCATAACCTCCTTTTTCCCCATTAACATCACCACACGAACCTTTGTCTCAATACCTGCTTGTAAATATTCCTTCTGCCTCAGAGTTGATTGCTTAGAAGACATTCACTTCGTTCATTGTTCAAACCATGCTTTCTCAATAAATTCAATCCAGCCAACCCTGCTTGTCCTGGATTAATCAACACACTTCTGTCTGCTTCCAGATGTTTCCTGACAAGTAAATCAGCTGTACATTTCGTTTTGTCTCATATTTTTATACAACATGTAATTATGTTCAACATTCGTGGTGGTTTGAATCAGATGTCTCCCATAAACTCCTGTGTGTTGGATGTTTGGTCCCAGTTGGTGGCATTTTGTGAGGTGTAGGCCTGCTCATGGAGGTGTGTTACTTGGGCAGACATTGAGGTTTGATAGCCCACAGTTTGCCAATGCTAGCCCAGCTCACTCCCTTGTTGCTTCTATCTTCCACCTGCTTCGGCAGGAGGTGATGTCCAACCTTTCCCCTACCAACTTTCCCTGCCATCATGAAGCTTTCCCTCCAGACTGTAAGCCAAAATAAACCCTTTCCTCCCATCAGCTGCTTCTGAGCGGGTGTTTTGTCCCTTTTACCTGAAAGTTACTGTACTAATATTAATACCATGTACTAATTAGGCCTAATATTAAGTACTATTATCTATGACTCTATAAGTCTCGCCAGCACACACAGTTATTGCTTTTTTCTTCTTTCCTGACACATCACACACAACTCTAAAAGGATAATTTCTTTTCTTAGTAATTAAACCTTCAAGTGTTTTATAGTCTCTGGGATACATGTTTTTCTAAGCACTCAAAACTCCATTGTTATGATGATTATTTAATTTTTAAATCTCATTATTAACTTTAAAATCTTTGTTACTCACTTCTGGGACTGGAGAGGTGACTCAGTGGTTAAGGCGCTTGCCTACAAAGCCTAATGACCCAAGTTCAGTTTGATGCCCCAATCCCCACATAAAGCCAGATGCACAATATGGTACATGCATCTGGAGTTCATCTGTGGTGGCTTGAGACTCTGAGGAGCCCTCTCTCTCTCTCTCTCTTTCTCTCTCTCCCTCTCCTCTCTCTCTCTCTCTTTCTCTCTCTTTCTGTCATTTCTCTATCTCTCTCTACTTGCAAAGAAAACCATTTTATAAAGAATATTGAATATCCTCTTACATTATGGGATTGTAAATAGATATTATAAAAGTGTTTTATTATAATTCAAGATACTCGATACATCTATGGTTAAAACCATTTTAATCCTTGGTTTTATATTGCAGTGACCATTTCCAGTCCAGTGTTTTACATTGCAAACACTATTCTTCTCTTTCACTGTCTTACAAATCATAAGATCCATTTCACATCACAAGGCATTTAAAGCATTTTCTCGAAGTCACTATTTACACCGTGTACCTGCCCCATACACTGTCCCTTCATTTTATGATATTTACCTTTAATTATTGTCAAAATGCCTTTCTGAAACTTCCATCCATGGTTTGTGTAAATGCCTTTTCTTACTGCTTACACATTCTGGGCTTCTTTCTGTTAAATAATTTGGTATATGCAAAACAGCTGACAGCAAACACAGTGAAGAAGACCCTTGGCCCCTTTATGACTGTCACAATGAACCATCACTCCATTTCATCACTGTTTTCTTAAATCTAGCCTATCACAAAAGCACAAGCTTTTTACTAGTGCCTTCATTTCACTCCTTTGATATCCATTCTACTTATACCAGTTTATTTTATTTCATTTATTAATTTTCAAGCAGAGAGAGATACACAGAGAGAGAGAGAGAAAGAGAAAGAGAGAGAGAGAGAGAGAGAGAGAGAGAGAGAGAGAGAGAGCACCAGAGCCACCACCTTGTGGGTCTGGCTTATGTGGGTCTTGAGGAATTGAACCCAGGGCCTTAGGCACAGGAGGCAAGTGCCTTAACCGCTGAGCCATCTCTCCAGCCCTGTACCAGTTTATTTTCAAAACACATTTTCATTCCATCACGAGAAGGAATCTAAGAGGGAAGCTACAAGTTTTTTTTCTTCTTCATCTACAGCCTCAAGTCACTGCGTGAGAATGAATTACACACTGGAGGAAAACTGAACTCGTGTGCCTCAGAAGCACGCACACCTGATGCGAGTCTCTTATAGGACTTGATTCAAGCACAGGGAAAGGAACAGGAGGCTGAGATGAAAGGGATCCTGAGATACCATCTGCTTCATTCCCAGCTTGCAGGCAGGTGACTCTTGATGTTTCTCAAGACGGAAGTAATGACTGGAGCTGTGATGTCCTTCTCTGTAAATGCACACAGCCTCCTTGTTAGAATGACTCACACCTGGGACTTCCAGACGCTCCCTTGATCAAGTGTCTCCACTGGATCATTTTCTGCTACGTGTATGTGTTCACAAGGCAAAGGGAAATATGTTTCACTACTCACAATGTGAAATGTAAATAAGATTGATATTCTACTCATTCCAATTTCGGTGTCAAAAACAAGCTATACTGGGTGTATAATAGTTACATTCTTCCTTCCTGTGATAAAAATACCTGACCAAAAAAACAAGAAGAAGAAGAGAGGGTTTATTTTGCCTTACACTTCAGGGGGATATGGGATACAGCCCATCGCGGTGGGGAAGGCATAATGTATGAAGTGACCAGTGACAGTACATCTACTTTAACAATGCCAAGGGAAAAGCTAGGCATGGTGGTGCACACCTTTAGAATCAGCACTCAAGAGGCTGAGGTAGGGAACCAGCATGAGTTCAAGACCAGCGTGGGGCTACAGAATGAGTTCAAGTTAGCTCATGCTAAAGTGAGGCCCCTCCTGAATAAAACCAGCAAAGAAGCCAAGTGCTCACTGCCTGTGTTTCATTCTGCCTGATCCCCCACATTATGGAACGGTGCCACCCACATTTAAGATAGGTCTTCCCTCCTTAATCTTGTCTAGAAACTCCTTAACAGACCTGCACACCAATTTGTCTCTTAAGTAATTCTACATCCAATCAGATTGGCAACAGGGAATAACTATCACACATCTACCTCTTGTAAACTTTAAAACTGTCCCTTTAAAGCAGCAATCGTCCACTGTTTGTCCCCATGGGCATTGAGTCTAATGTCAATAGTCCTGATAGTCTTTAGTAATTCCGACACTATTCAAAAGTATCAAGTCTCTCTGAAACTCAAAGCGATTGTTTAACTAAGAGCCCCTGTACAATGAATAACCAAGTTACACACTTGCAATATGCGATGACTAAGAGTAAACATTCTCCTTCTAAAAGAGAGTAGTGGGGACCTTGTAAGGAAAGTTCAGATCAAAGCAAGACACAGCCCAGCAGGGAAAACACTAAATCTCACACCTCCATGTTCTGCATCTGAGCTTGAGAACCTGACTCTGAAGGGCTTGGATAGCTGCACAGTTCCCAGGCTGCTGCCTAAAGCAGAAAAGCCTCTCTCCTGCACCTGCACCTGCACCTGCACCTGCACCTGCACCTGCACCTGCACCTGCACCTGCACCTGTACCTGTACCTGCACCTGCACCTGCACTGGTGCCGAAATCATACGTGCAGCTTTCCTCCGCTGACATCTTGCAGTTCTGGTGTCTCCAGCATCTTAGGGTCTTTACTTCTGCGTGGGGCTCACCTTCAGAGCTTCAGGCAGTGGGTTCTCATGGATTCCTTGCAGAGATCTGGGCTCCGGCACACATTTCTCGTCACAGTGCAAGACTCCATGACCCCTTCCGTCTTGCATGTTTCATGCCTATGAAACCAGGAACATGTAGAGGATGCTGCTGAATTCTCATGGCAGCTTGGGTGGAACCTGTCACAACTTGAACCAGAGTTGCTTTATCTTCCGAGTGCTAAGGATGAATAGATTCTTTCCTGGAGAGTTGCTCTTGAGCAAGGAAACCTTTCATTAGCACTCTCAGTTAAGGCTCTGTCCTCTAAATGAATTTGTATTTTCACAAGGTGGAGGTTCCATGGGTGGAGTCAGCCTCAGGGCATCTGTCCTGCTGTCCCAGTATATCACAGAAGACTTCTTAGTGGTGCTGGTCTCTTTAATGATCACAAATGCTTTCTCAGTATCAGCCTTGTTGATCACTTTAAACTCATTTTCTCTCCCAAATGACACATTTTTTCATCTTTTCTCACGGTTTGTCACTGTGCTACAGACCTGGCTCAGAGAAATGAGCAAAAACATGACACAGTGTGTTGCAGTATGTTTGTGTCCTTATGTAAGGAAAGGCTTTATGTCCGGCTTGCAGAATCCAGGTGAAGCATCATCAATGGCAGAAGAAGCTGACTCACTTCCATAGATCATAGCAGAGAGAAAGCACCAAACAGCCAGCAAACACAAACACCAGAACTCAAAATGATCTCTATGTACTTACTAGGGCTGGATTCCAAGATCTACCCCCCAGTGACACACCTATCCCCCAGCGGGGCTCTGCCCATGGAGATTCAAGTTCCAAATTCAATCTAAATCAAATCACCTGAGTCTATGGGGCCATACATTCAAATCGCCACAAGGTCTGAATGTATCTTGTCCTGAGATTTCCCCCACCACAGAAATAAGTACATTACTTTTGTGGTCAGCCTCATTCAAGTTCTTAAGACATGGATGGAATATAGCCAGATTGTTTGCCAGAATATAACACAAACTGCTTCTAGCCCATTACACAAGAGAGTCCTTCTTCCCCTCTGAAACCTCATGAGCTTAAGTTTCTTCTTTCTCCATTCTATCCTTTGGAACTCACTAGAATGCCTCAAGAAGCAAGCTCTGCTTGAAGCATTCCAGAGTTGTTATTTACCTAGCCCATAATTCCAACCTATTCCACATTCCTTCTGTAATTCCACATTCCTTCTCCAGTTCCAAAGGCCTATCAACCACATAGCTATGTATATCTCCTCAAGGGCCTCACTTCTTGATGGTATTTTTTGTATTAGTTACTTTTCTTATTGTTAGTATCAAATACTTCACACACAAAGCAACTTAAGTAAAGAAGGGCTTTACGCATTTTGCAGGTCAATGGTATACAGTCTATCAGAGTAGAGAAAGGATAGTGGAAGGATCTTACAGTTCAAGTGGATACAATCTATTTAGTATAACAGGGCTGAGGCTCATAGTTCAAGGACATAACAGTCCATCATACTAGGACAGGGCTGGTCTCTGAAGCTTGCAGTTCAAGAGGGATATAATCCATCAAACAAGACAGTATCAGGGGCCAAAACTTGAGGCAGCTGGCCACATTCCAGCCAAGCACTATGGACACTGTAGAGTCATTTGTGAATTTTCTAGAGGCTTTCTGTGTATGTATCTGTGTAGTTGACACTTTACACATCACAGAGCCAACCTGGCCTGATGGTGGAGTCCTGTAAGAGCTCCACTCCTCCAGAGACTGAGGTAGGAGGATCACAAGTTCAAACCTACCCTGGGCTACAGAGCAAGACTGTCTCACAATTATAAAAATAATATTTAAAAAAAGCATGAGAAGGGGAGGGTGAAGTTTCATGGCAGACTGCTAACCTTTCTGGCACAAGACCTTAGGTTGAATCCTCATTGCAGCAAAGAAAAATACAAAATAAATAAACATCACAGAGCAAACAGTCTTACTAAATATGTCAACAGATATCCTTTTTTATTTATGATTTGGCATATATTCCCAAATTATATACAATTTACAAATGGAATCTTATCAAAACCCAAACAATTTCATTCCTTGATACATCACCTCAGGAAAGGCTCAGGACTAATCATTTTCCCATTTACCTGAAATAACCTATCTTGGTATGCCATGTGTCAGCTCTGATGGAGAAATCATTTCTCAGCTGACAAGTACATGAAAGCCTCAGTCAGTATAATTTTTCAGAACCCAGGAAATGATTGTCTTGGTCTTTCTGGAAAGATTATACCTTTCCATAAAATATTAACATCATGAAGCAGAATTCTCTTATTGCTAGGACAAGACAATAAATTGAAATTTCTCCAAATAAATGCAAGCCCTTCCTGATGTGCTTTTGAAATAGGGTGGGAAAAGCCAGCTCTAAGATTAGTGGTCTTCTCCAACCGCCTAACTTCTAGTCCTGTATATGGACTTCCAGTTTCATGTCTTTTTAGCTGGGTGATTCTGCCCAGCAAATACAGACAAGGCTACATGCATGCGCTATTTCCTGAGGTCCCCTGAGTGCCAATACTGTTTCAAGTTCCCCTATGCTTTCAGCTTAGTATAGGTACCATCACAAGATTTGCTCATACAATGTATCTAATTACTGATAATAAAGATATTAAAAAGATAAGAGATTTCTATTCTGCCTGATCTCTTGAGCCAGAGAGGGAAGTAGAACATCTAAACATAAGCAGCTTTTCTTCATTAGTCATAACTTACGCATCATGGCATTATAATAACTGTCGTGTCACTGCAAAGAGCTCTCTCTCACACTTGACATTTATGCATCTGTCTTTGGATTTACATCACTGCTACCTCACATCTTGTCAAGGTTACAACAAAGCCCTGGTCTCATGATTTAGACCTCAAGGCATAAGCCCTGAGGTGTAACCGAAAGTGGGCTTCATCTATTTATGCAAACGGTGCTGCATTATTTTCTGTCCAGTAGCTATCAGGAACAAGGGAGATGCAAGATTCTTTCCTTTTGAAACTCTTATGTAATCTAATGAGCAGACCCCTAAGAAAGGGCTTCACGCTCCCCTGGGAATTCTACTTCCTGTGATAAATCTTACAGTGAGTCACAGGAGATCTTCAGTGCAATCAAGGGTTACATTCTTCTACCTGTCTGCCTCCATTCCCTTTATCACTCCGGAATTATTCCACTGAGATTTTCCCTAAGTAGATTATAACTTCTTTAGAAATTGATCATATTAACCTATGAAAGTCAGTCCTGTCAAGGTATTCTTAAGGAACAGAGAGAGGTACAAGGTTCTGAGACTTGAAAGGTCTCAAGTGTTGCAGAATATAACCATATAAAAGACAGTCATGTGGGTTCCACAGGAAGCTCAGGTAAGCCTCCCATGTGCACAGTTTTATACAGATGTTCTGGGTACACAGGTCATAGGTGGAAATGTCATAAATCAACTGTGCATTTAACAAAAGACTCTAGAAAAAAAAGAAAAAGAAGGAGGCTTTATTTTCGTAAAACATTGGTCAACCTGGCAGACCAGTGGCTCGTCCAAGAAAAAAAAAATCAAGTGTAACTGCTAGGAGTAAACAGAGAGACAGTCACCCTTGGCGGGTAACCTGTCCCTGAAGCAGGTGTGAATGAGGGATTTAAACATGATTCATTATCATTTGTTGGCTTAAGTAAAAGGGCAGCTGCAATGGACCCAATTCCTGATTGACAGATACTTTACAAATACAAGGAGACTGTGGGGTTGGTGGTTGACTCAGGAACATGTCCATGTAATTCCACAAAGCTCAAGGCTCTGGATTTTCCGTGACTATGAGGTAGCCGTATGACACCCCAGTCATAAATGGCTCCATCCTGAATTTAGCCCAGTGGCACTTGGGATCCTTATTGGGTCACGTCATTAGCCTTTCTGAACCTCGTGGTTTAGCAGCAGAGCCCACTAGAACTAGAATGGTCTTGTTCCTCTTGGGGTCCAGCAAGCTCCAGAAATGGAGATTTGCAACGGTGCTGCTCCCATTCAGCCTCCTGTGAGGACCAGGCCATGAAGCAAAGCCTGGGACAAGATCCACACCTGATGATGGCTGCCAGTCCCACTCAGCCTCACATGAGGACAAGGCCATGGAGCAAAGCCCTGGACAAGAACAACATTTTTAGCATGATTCCTACTGAGAGCATACTCTGTCACTCGAAAGTCCAAAATGTTAAGTCAAGCCACTGAACACTGGAGATTATGTATACATAGAGAGAGTCATTGAAGTACATGAACTTTACTGGGTGCTCCTATATCCCAGGGGCCCAGAGTGAGGCGAGGCACTCAGCACTTCTTACATGCCTCTTGCAGGCTCATCAGGTGGATGACACTCAGCACAACATGTTATAGAATTAGAACAGGACTCACATGCTCAAGTCTGCAGGGAAGTTGTGCCTTGGGTAAGCTACAGCACTACTAATTGGGACCTTCATGTGTGAGCATGTACGTGTGTGTGGTGGCACATGGGACCTTCATGTGTGAGCATGTACATGTGTGTGGTGGCACATGGGACTTTCATGTGCGAGCATGTACGTGTGTGTGGTGGCACATGGGACCTTCATGTGTGAGCATGTACGTGTGTGTGGTGGCACATGGAACCTTCTTGTGTGAGCATGTACGTGTGTGTGGTGGCACATGGGACCTTTATGCATGTGTGAGTAGTGATGCACAGCCCATCTGTACACACTCATCTATGTCCTTCTTTCCTTGAGATGAGGGTCTTTTCATCAACCTGGGCTCTACTCTTCCTCAGCAAGCTCCAGCAATTCTCTGGTCTCTGCCTCCTCAATCCTGCAGACTAGGGTCATAGACATGCAGGGCCATCATACGTAGCTTATCATGGTGAGTTCTGGGGAGTTGAATTTGGAAGTCTCTAGCCATTGAGGCCCTCATACTTAATGGGTACTCTCTCTGAACCATTCATTGAATCCATCTCTCCAGGCCACTCTAGGACATTTTAAAACGAATGTGTCAATTACAAAACTTGGAAGAGATCCTATGTGATCAAATTATCTGTAAATGATTGTACAATCGTTTTTTAAAACTCAATATAAGGCCGGAAGCCATAGTATTGTGTAGAGATTTTCATGAACCAGGGTCAGGTGCCTTGCACTGAGAAGATGCCCAGCGGCTTAAGACTAAATTAGCAGCAGTGTGACAATGTTGATAAAGAAACCTTTGTCCACCGTGGTGAAAATATCCAGTCCGCCTCTGTGCAATCAGGACTCCTCTTTTAACTTAGTAGATTTGTGTGTGTGTCGCCTCTCGCTCTTTCTGCGGGGAGCTTTGCACACCGTGATTGAAAGCAGGGGAAGAATGAGGGAACCATTGAGAAAGGGTGAGCGGAGAGAATAAAAGGGCGCTCAGAATGGGGTGAACCACACAGCACAGAGAACAGCACTGGGAAGTGGCTGGAAGTGGTGGTTTCATCTTTTGAAACCACTGAGCATAGTGTCAGGTGCGGGGTGATGGGGTGGGGGAGGGCATCAAAGCCAAAGAGTTAGGAGAGAAAATAACAGAAAGTCTGTCAGCCTGACTCTCTATCCTTTCTGGAAAGAACATCCCCAAAGCAAGGCCTTTGCCTGTTTTATTTATTTATTTATTTATTCATTTTCAAGCAGAGAGAGAGAAAGAGAGAGAGAGAGCACACCAGGACCACCACCCTGTGAGTCTGGCACATGTGGGTCCTGGGAAATTGAACCCGGGGCCTTAGGCACTGGAGGCAAGTGCCTCAACCGCTGAGCCATCTCTCCAACCCTTTGCCTGGTTTTTGATTTTGTTTCTAGCTCATGTATAACCAGTACCTGGAGCCCCGCCTAACAGCAGCTCCTTGCCAGAGAGCTCATCAGTAAACCACCTTACAATAAAGCAGGTGCAATAAACAAATCTTGGCAAGATTGGGGGATTAGAGTAGCTAAGGAAAGGCACCCTATTGCTTGGAGTCAGGCTGCTAACACCAGCAATGCACACCCATCTCTACAGCATGTGTTTATTGACTGGAGGGGGCATCTTTCCTACCCAGGGCACAAGGCATCCCACTCTGTATACAAATGTCTAATCTAGCAGTGCTGATAAACACACATGCAAATGGTCAAGCTGATGAAGTTAAGAGCTCAACAATTTCAAAATATTCATTTATTTGTTTCTTCACTGGATCAATAGCTTAAGGGCAGAAATAGTACTTCAATTGCCTATGATCCTTCTAGGAGATGGTCTCACTTCACAGTAGACACACATTTATTAATTTAATTAAAGGACATCTCGAGAAATAGTCTATCCTGCCAGATAGACTAAGGACTGCGCTTCTCCCTGAAGAAAAAAAAAAAAGGCAGTTCTGTTACTTTTTAAATCTTCTGTAAAAAAGGTAACATTAGCAAAGTGCACCTCTGTTTTTAAAGAACCGAGACAAGGACACTAATTTGATCTCTTAAATGTTTCCTTCATGATCCCATCACTTGAGGCAAACACTGAAATCTGTCTTGTCAGGCAGCCTGTTGGCACCCGTGGGCTGTCAACCTCTCAAAAGATGAAGGCTCTGGAGAGAGAGAGAGAGAGAGAGAGAGAGAGAGAGAGAGAGAGAGAGAGAGAGAGAGAGAGAGAGAGAGAGAGACTTGTACCAGTGATAATTCACTTAGATGGCTCTGAAAAGTGTTTCTTCTACAAGAAAACAGTTTCCTCACCATGAGAACCTTGTGTCAATGCCTTTGGCTACAGATTGATTTTTGTCCATAAAATGTTATCTATATGAGCCAACTGCGAAAGAGATGAGTCAGACACTAGGCATGGAAGAAGGCACACATTTTAACAAGGCAATACCACGAGGAGGCGAGAAAATATAGAGACTCCTGAGACCATACAGTCTCCTAAATTCTTCCATTTTAAAGACAAGTTCACACTGCAGACTTTAAGTGGTGAAAATGAACCTGTGAATTCGAAATCATAGTTTATTTGCTACACAGAAGGGGCTGTTTCCACTAAATTAATGGCTTCCACACTGGAAGCTTGACAAGTCGGTGCTATTTAATAGGGCAGGAACAAACCCAACACAGTTAAAATTGGAATTGAAGTTGAACTGAATTTCACTGATGTTCAGATCCTAGCTTGGCATGGTGGCACCCAGCTAAAATCCCAGTTCTTGGGAACCTAGAACGGGAGGATTTGGAGCTCATGGCCATCCTGGACTACAAAGGAAGACCCTATCTCAAAATAAATAAACAAGTAAATAACTAAAAATAAATAAATTCAGATCCTTAATCATACATTTCCAGTATTCAGCCAAACATATTTGACTTCTATATAGAATTTCATTAAAACTAAGGTTCCTTTTAAAATATAAAATTTTATGCACAGCACAACTTGATTTTGCTTCAGTTCCTCACATAGTAGTTCACTACTCTTGCTCATAAATGGTCTATTCTGTAGTTTCTTAATTCCTCTTCTTGTTATTGTGACCAAATACCTGACTGTAAGTGATTTCGGTAGAGGAAGGGCTTTTTGGCTTATAGATCCAGGGGGGTTAGCTCATCGTGGCATGGAAGACAAGGCATCTGGCCACATTATGTACTTAGTCAGGAAGTAGAAAAAGTGAACAGGAAGTGGAGACAGCCTGTCAAGCCTCAAGGCCCACCTGCTGACTCACTTCCTCCGTTGAGAATCCATCCCCTAAGGTTCTACAACCTTCCTGGGGACAAAGTGTTCAAACTCATGAGCATATGGGGGACATTTCACAGTCAAGCTACAGCACGCTGCTGGGTTATTTCTCCAGGTTGGTATATTGTTTGTTTTCAGGAGGCAGTGAGAGAACGGTGGTCATTCCAACTCCACTGATGAATCGCAGACTGAAGGCTGATATTCCAGCAAAATATTCCAGGCCTATCATGTAGGCCTCAGGTGAAACACTTGAGAGAGAGGTGGGGCAAAAAAGGGCTTTTGTCATGAATGGCACACGTAGGGCAATTCAGTTGCTCTGCGTGCGGAATCCACATCAAGAGAGGTGGGACAAGAAAGAGACCTATAACCACAGCCAATCAGTCATCCCAGGTTGTCAGCGAGAGAGACAAAGACTTCCAACACAACTTAAAGTAGAAGCACAGAAACTCTTAAGTTCGCAACAATAAAATAGACTTAAAAACTCACCCTCCATGACTCAGGGAAATGAGCCTCCTTACACCCTGCCCCCTACTGAGAGGCTCCTTCCTGTCAACATCCTCAGAGACCCATCAAGATGACTGAACAGGTCAAGTTGACAACAAAACTTAACTGTCACAGAAGTGATCCAGCTTCTTCTGTCCCGATGGAACTTACCCTTAAAACCTGAAACACACCCTTTCCTTCCATAAGCTGCTTCTGGTCAGGTGTTTATACCAGCAACAAGAGGCTAATGGCAACAATGGCTGTGTTGTGCATCCATGTGTGAGTGCATGTTTGTGTATGGACACACACTTGTGTGTAAGTCACAAGCATGTTTGGGAGCATGTAGAGAGGCCAGATGTTGAATGTCTTCCTCAGGCGCTCCTCACCACGTTATTTGAGACAGGTGCTCTTGCTGAACCTAGAACCCACAAATTTGTGTACATAAGCTTGCCCGTGAGCTCTGGGGATTTCCTGTCTTTACCTCCCCAGTGCTGAGATTACAGGTGTGCACCACTACCCCTTGAATTTTAGGTGGGAAGTGGCGATCTGAACTCAGGGTTTTAGGATTGTTCAGCAAACACCTTACACACCAAGCCTCTTTTCCCGGCTCCCCAGAAAGTTTCTTAATGAGGTGTATTTGCTTAGAGATTTCACTGGTGAAATATGGTCTCGAAAAACTATAAAGCCTTTAAAATAACTGTTGAGTGGGTGCAGCCTTTGGTGTTTTATAGTCACTGTAGAATGAAATTTGTTAGTAGGATTCTTTTGGGTTATTCCTTTTACAAGGATTCACTGTCAGCTGCCCATCTCTGTAGGCACACACGATGCCTACTGACTGATAGCTACGTTTGGTGGTGTAACAATATTCAGAGTGCAGGAAACAATTTGTTTCACAGTCTGTCTAAATGAATTCAGGCCTCTGTACAAGAATGCCACTTGAAGTTTATCTTTGTTCTGCTTTCTTATATCAGGGGTAGTTTTCCTAGCTGTTTCTTTACCCAATTCTCCTTGGTAAGACTATTGGCTTACAATTTACCTTGTTGTTTCCGCGTATTTACCAGACTTCATTTAATTGCTTAAAATCAAATAAATCTTCACTGATTTTTAACAGTGCACAGAGATTGAGTTTCTTCATGCTCTTTTTAAAATGGTCTGTTTTTAAAAGATAACGTTGTAGTTTTATCTTCTTACAGCGTGCTTCTTCGCTTCAGCAAAACACATGGGCACTGCTCTGGAAATCAGTAGGGAGAGAGAGACTCACTTTTCTCAGAGTCATCCTTGATGGAAGAGACAAAAACACTTGGCTCGTTGCTGTCAACCCTGATAATCTGGGGTTTCCTGTTTTTACACAAACTTCTAGCTTTTAAGTAAGTTAGTGCTGCCATTCAAGATCCTGGTCCTTTCTGGTAACTTGGACTAAGGTATATTCTCTGCTCTGTCAGTGGGGTGCAATAGACATCCAGTTGAGCTTCTCGGGTCATATTAATATCTTAGCAGATGATTTAAATCCTACTAACATTGAGCAACATGGTCCACAGGTATCATCTTTAAGCATGCAGTAGCAAACAAGAAGCTGCTTTTCATTGAAAGAATTGTTTTAGCCCTGTGTGGGGGTACACACCTTTCATTCCAGCACTCAGGAGACAGAAGGAGCAGGACTTTTGGAAGATCAAGTCAGCTGGCTCTACAAAGTGAGACCCTGCTTAAAAAGCAAACAGAAAAATGTGCC
>PVHP010019748.1:0-31701 GCA_004024765.1 Zapus hudsonius
GAGAGAGAGAGAGAGAGAGAGAGAGAAGTAAAGTAGGATATTGAGATTCCAAAAATGTAAAATCCACTATTTTTAAAAGGTATTTTTAAAGGTATGTATAACACCTTGCTGATAACCCCTCCTTCCTTTTTAATTCCTTATGTTTCACATTAATTCTCACAAGAGATAAAGATGAGTAGCATACATCAATCAGTCATAAATAAAACAACTTGATTAACTGAAGTGATGTGTGTATTTGTGGGCTAGCCTGGAAACTGAGCTGGTTCCTAAAAATTGCGCAGGCTCTGCTGGGTACCAAAGACAGTATGTGGAGAGGTAGCACCTCCTTGTCAAGGCATGAACTGTGAGGCAGAAAGGGGACTAGAGGACTTAGCAAGAGAGCAGGTCATAAAAGACCTTATAAATCACAGCAATATTATCAGATTTGCATAACAGAACTATCACAGTGGTGAATAAGTGAGGCAAATTCATTTTATTACAAGACAGAAGCCACTGAAACCAAGGACAAAAGCATGCTAAGGCTGCTACTCAGTACATATGGCTACTTAAAATTTAGTGAAATGAAAATGACCGTGCTTCCGTTGCATTTTCAAGTGCCCAAGAGGCTAGCCAGATCCATATTGCACAGTGCACATATGAAATATGCCCTTCACTATAGAACGTGCTACTGGGTGCTGCTACCCAAGCTAGGAAGAGAGCCAGAATGAGGGCACCATGTACCAAAAGCAGGACAACTTGGAAGAAAAGTTAGGACAGTTAGCTACTACTGATTGGGTATAAGGTAGGGGAGTATGGTAGGTAAGTTCAGACATGCCTGTGTGTACCAGGTCAAGGTTATAGGAAGTTGCTTTGTTTGGTGGTAATGATCAGCTCCATTGGAGGACATGCAGGTAGCAGACGATGCCGGAGATATATCTTTAATTCTATCATTTCATTTTGCAAATATGGAACACTATAATTGAATCAAAATTTAATATAGGTCAGAAAAGAGAGCAAGATATTTGTCTTATTAATTCATGGCTATATCTTTACGCCCTCCAAGTGAGGGATAGTGAGGTGTAACTCTGTCCATTGTGAATGAGACACAGGTGATATGATGCTGATATATATAAGGTGGACCAATTATTGTTCTTGAAGGGAGACACATGAACCAGTCTCTAGTGTACCATGTTCTAGACCTGAATTACAGATTCCTTATTAATGTTTTGAAAACCTTGGTTTCCTCATCTATAACCCAAGATTTGATTTTGTAAGCCTTAAAATAATTAATAAACAAGTACTTTAAAGTTATGAAGTGCTGCCCTTGCAAAAGAAGGTTTCTTCCTCCTCCTCTCCCCCTCCTTTTCTTCCTCCTCTCTTCTTCCTCCCCTCCCCCTCTTCCCCTCCCCACTTTCCCCCACTCATTTTCCCCTCCTCTTCTCCTTCCCCCCTCCTCTTCTTCCTCTTCCTCCTTCTCCCCCTCCTCCTTCTCCCCCTCCTCCTTCTCCCCCTTCTTCTTCCCCTCCTCCTCTTCCTCCCCCTCCTTCTTTATTCAAGGTAGGGCCTCTCTAGCCCAGGCTGACCTGGAACTCACTCTGTACATCCAGGCTGGCCTGGATCTCACAGTGATCTTCCTACCTCACCCTTTGGAGTGATGGATTACAGCTGTGTGCCAACATGCCCAACTAAGTTCTTATTATTTACTGGCCAGTTGTCTAGTTCCTTGTATATGAGTGCTTATAATGAGAGCAGAATCAAATTCCACCCAGACTTTATGAATCAGAATCTACATTTTTTAAAGATTCTCCAGATGACTTCTCTGTTCTTGAAAGCTACAGCAACATTTAAGCACTTATTAGTCAGTCAGAATGTCACCTCAAACTTCCTACTTCGTAGATGTTAGATGGAAGTCACAATATAATCACCCAGCACTGTAGTAGGTAATGAATATAAATTGAAGTCTGATTTGTTCACATTGCATGTTCATGACTGATAGCCCTAGAAAGATACTAGATGCCAGCCTAATTTTCTTATGCAGAGATGGTCATGGCTGTCCAAATTTCTGGAAAGAAATTGCTGATGACTTGGATGAGTAGGGAATAACATGCTCAGTACTTTCTTTTCTTCAATATATTTTTTTATGTATTTGATAGTGGGCAGGGAGAATATGGGTGCACCACAGCCTCTTGCCATTCTAAATGAACTCCGGATGCAAGCACCACTTTGTATGTTTGGTTTCATGTGGTTAATGGTAAATTGAACCCAAGTGGATAGGATTTGCAAGCAAGCACTTTTAACTTCTGAGCCATGTCTCCAGTCCCACTCCCAATTTTATTTTTATTTTAAAATTTATACTAATACAGACAGCCCACGAAGGAGGATATACAACTGATCAGGGATGGGGAGGGGGGGAAGTGGGGAGTTCGGGATAACAACGCATGGTTTGCCCACTGAATAATGTAACTCATTATGGATAATAAATAAGAAAAAAAACAAAACAAAATTTATTTATTTTTGAGACAGAAAGACACACACACACACACACACAGAGAGAGAGAGAGAGAGAGAGAGAGAGAGAGAGAGAGAGAGAGAGAGAGAGAGAATATGGGTGAGTCAAGGGCCTCCTGCTGCTGCAAATGAATTCCAGGTACATGAGTGATTTTGTGGGTCTGTCTTTACATAGGTATTGTGGAATCAAACCAGGGCAATCAGGCTTTGCCAGTTAAGTGCCTTTAACCCCTGAACCATCTCTCCAGTCCTCATTTTACTTGATAATACACACCTGAGAGGAAAAGCTCACATACTGTATGTCAGAATCAGAATATGATAATACAAGGTGCTTAGTGGGGATGAGATACATGTGGTGTGAGCTTATCATTTCATTCACTAATTAGGCCCATAATGAGAACACAGTTGTGCCAATGTAGGTACTGGAGATGTAACAGTGAGCAAAAGCAATGAGGACCTTGTCCTGAGCTCCATTGGATGTCACCATTTATTCTGCTTATGGCTAGTCTTTCTTCTGTCAAGTCAATCAATATTTCTTGATTATCTTCTGTGGGCCCCACAGTCATCTGGATAGAGAGCATAGGCACGTATAGCCTTTTGACATCTCAACATGACATCATCTATGAAGCTCACATTTGAGAACTGTACAGAAAAAAAATCATATCATATTTTAAGTAAGTTTATGATTTTACATTGGGCTGCATTTATAGCTATTTTTGGCTGAAGAAGCCCCATGTGTTACAGGTTGCACACACCTGGATAGTATCCTGAAATGGATACCATTTCTGCATTCCAAGAGGGAGCTTATATTCCAGAGATAAGCAACAAAGAGCAAATATCAGAGATTGATTAGTTGTCAGTCACAGGCCCAGGTTCCAGGTCCTCATGCTTGCAAGGCAAGCACTTTACCTGCCAAGCTCTCTCCTCAGTCCCATTGCATGGCACAGGAGACTCATCACATGAAGACAAAGAATTACACTCAAAATTCACATGTTCCCCCCAAGACTGTTGTTGACTACTTATCTCCATTTTCCCTTTCCAGTAATACCTCCACAAACCACCCTTTCCCTCCTGTGGCTTATTATTAAAAACATTGTTTTCCCAATAGTTTAACAGCCTCCTGCTTGAACCTCAGAGGACAAAGAACCCCAACATGGCTGAAGTCACAGGGGCCTGTGAGCAAACAGTTCCTATAAATACGCCTCATATGCATTTCCTTTTTCTAGCTCCAGAGAGCCACCTTGGACTTTTTATTTTTCATCTTGCTTCTTCCAAGGATTTTTTTAAGCTCCTCACATCTGCATCCCTCCAATAAAATTCCTGTGTGCTTGAGTTAACTGGAGCTATTTCTGTTAATTGCATCCCAGGAATGCTGACACGTTGAGCCTGTTGAACAAAGGAGTCGAGTGAACCTGGGGATAGGAGAGCTGTTGTCTTCTGATATTTGGAACACTTACAGAAAAGAGCTTAGATTTCTCCTGTGTCACACCAGGGGGCTGACTTAAAACTCAATTATAAAAGATTCCATCTATGGATAAGCATTTTAATAAATGAAAATTCCCCAAGTGGTATAATTCTCCATGAAAGTTTCTATTAGTAGAGGAGTTCGTAGCAGAAGAGCAGAGACACACTAAGATTTTCTCAGAGACAATTCAAGACAAGACTCAGGTGGGATTGCTATAAATGATTTTTAAGATCCAAGCATTCAAAAGTCTTGGGGTTGAAATGACATCTTTCATAGAACTCAAATTTCCAAATGTAATTTGCCCTCGACATGTTTTTGCAAGCATATTTCCTCCCAGCTTAAACAACTTTGATGAGGAAGAAAAATAATAGGTTTTTACTGGAAGTGGCACTAAAGGTTCAAATACAATATTACCGTGTTTCTCAAAGGTTATTCTGTGCACATGGCATGGTTTTCACCCTCGGAGCAAGACACCGTGGCTAAAGTGCAGTCTGGTCACTTCATTCTCTCTAAAGTCCCATGTGAAGCATCTGTGAGGGTCATAAGAAACTCTGTGTCTCAGTCAGGCAGCAAGCATTGCTGTGCATGACCGAAAGGATGGCTATTTTCTAAGGACCAGATGGTTTCATTGAGAGGTGAGTACATAGTCATGGACTTGGCAGCATGTTATGTATGGTCAGCACTGAGAATAATGTGATGTGTTTTTATTCTGTATATGGTTTGCTCTCAGGGTAGTCATTTGAAAAATGATGACAGTCCTACAGTTGCTAAATGTTTTCTTGTAAAACATCATTCACTCTGTTATTAAATATCCTTTATATAGAGAGCTGTATCAGTTAGCTATTGCTGCATAACAAATAAACCCCTGAAGTTTTTATTGTTCATGTATAGTTAGATAGATATGGCATGGGGAGACAGAAGTGAGTGTCCACGGGTCTCATCCTCACCCAGAAGGGTTCCTTTATTTTGTCTACATAGTAGTGACAGGGTTTAGAAAACAAGGAACAGGTTCCTATGTCCAAGCCCTTTTAAAGTATTTTCTGGCATTAATTTTGCTGATAGTGTATTGGATGAATCAAGACCAAAGTCAAATTATGAAGAGAGTGAGAAAGAGCATGACCCCAGGTGGGCAGAAAATGGTCACAATCAGTCGTAATACTGCAATCAGTTTGCTGTTGCATTCAAGAAATGAATTTAATTTATAACAGGATCAGAAGAATGTTGTCTTTCTTCAATGTTTTTCCAGACAATAAATTACTTAATCATTGATTTTCTTTCTGTGTTTAAGAAACTCAAAATATTAATATTAGCTAAATCTTTTTTTAAAATTTTTGGACAGGTTCTTGTTATGTAGCTTAGAATGGCTTCAAATCTGTGATCCTTCTACCTCAGCCTCCTGAATACTGTGATTGTTGATGTGTACCATCACCAAATTTTTACCTTTGTCTTCTGGATAAATCATTTTTACTGTATACAATGTTTCCCATCTTGCACATGATCTAAATGTCTTGTGGCTTATGTTCAAAACTGCATGAAGTATTTGTTTGCTTGCTTCTGTGAAAGTCTATGTGGGGAAAATAACTCTGTAGTTGTCTGAGGCACATGATGTCCGTGCAGTGCCTGTAGACACAGAAATATTTGTAAGAGAAGAGATAGATGCCTTTAAAGAGGCATTAGTCATTATTACATGCTATATTTCCCTGGTTCTATAATGACTCAAAGTGAGAAGTGTATACTGTGACAAAGTTTTTTTTTTTTTGAAAATTATCTCAAACCAGGTTTTTACTAGGGATGTAGCCGTTTACAATCTCTACAGAGTTTAAAAAGAAATATTTTAAAATTCATAACCCTCACCTTACAAGGTGAGAGATATAAAAAAATCTAGCTGAAAGTGAAATTCTTCATTTCATTTTAGAGTATTTTTTTCTCTAAAGATATCATGAGAAAGATTTTCAAAGGACTTTGAAGATACAGCTACAGTGTTCTATGCCCCCATGATTGAGTCCAGGAAATACTACCTGACACTTGACAGTTGAATTTGAAATGCTAACTTGAATATTTTCATTGAAGTTGTACCAAAGTTAAATAGCACTGGAAAGTTATTTAAGCTATTTTAAAAAAACATTTTTAAAAAAATTTCCTCTCTACTGACAGCAAACTCTCATGCCTAGTGAGACAGACTTAACAGGTATAAAATGTCTTGGGGAGAATTTATCTCTGGAATAAATGGGAGAATTTTTAGAGATCCCAATTTATTTCCGATGAGTTGGTGATTTCATTTTGATAAGTCATTTGCAAGTATTAATTCTAATGGTAAATAAATCTGTTATGCTAAAAGAATTATTAGACCGTGTATTATCCCTGACAAAAAACAATTTACAGAAGGAAAGATTGATTTTGGGCTCATAGTTTCAGAGGGTTTCAATCCATCGTGGAGTGGAAGGCATGGCAGAGTGTGTGCTGGATGCTGTTCACATAACAACAGACCAGGATGCAGGCGGGGTGGGGAGAGGCAGGAAGCAAGAGCCATGCCTAGTGACCTGCTCTCCCCAGCCAGTCACCACCCCTACAGAATTGCTCAGCTGAGGGTCAGGCATTCAAAACAGGAGTCTGTGGAAGATATTTCAAACTCTAATCATAATAGATTGTAAATACAAATTCCAAATCCAAGGCTTAGCTCCCTAGTGATTAACCCAATATGCTCAAAGGATTGTCAGTGTTCTGAGGAGTCTGAAGGATTTATAGACATCTGTGTTCATCTAAGGACTCCCTAGGATCAACATTCTGAAATATGAGTAGGTATTCACTGTGTCAACCCATTGTTGACAGGCACCTCATTGTCATCAAGGGCACAACTGAAAACACACTACTTTCTGAAAACATAGTCTACAAACTTTGTCTCTTATAATTTTATGTTCTCGCCTCCCCCCAGAAGTTAATACCCTTTACATAAGGAGACCTCAAAGAATTATATTCTTTTCTCAATGTCAAATTACTGCTAAGTTTTCTGTAATATTTATTTCTATGCATAAAGAATAGCATATAGTTAACTTTACATGCTTATATATTTTACTTGGTATGGTCTGGCTTTGGTACAGAGAGGATAACTATTAATGTACTTTCCTTAGGCATGTGTTTTTGGCTGTGTGCATTTCTATACTCCAAAGCTGATGACCCTTCCCTTTCCTTGGATACAGTTTCTGTAAGCTATGTCGTCTACATCATGCAATCTGAATTAGTGGACCGGTTATTTTATCTTTATGTTCTGGACTTGTGGAGAAATCTAGACTGTTATAAAAATAAGACTTCCTGGGTTGAACTGTAGTTCTCTGATTTACTCATTAAATTCCTAGATTGTCCTCCACAACTGAATGTACTCCCCATTTATCACAAGGCACCTCCTTCTTTCTCATGCACTGCCTGTTCTATGACTCCATCCCTGCTTCTCCCACTTGGAAGTCTCTCTGCCTCTCCTACACGCCTGCAGCCTGTGCTTCCACTACTTCTTAAGGGAGTTCCTGCTTTTTGTATTGCATTACAATGCTTGCATTTTATATACCCCTTGGAAAAAAAACTCTAAATGTGCTTTCTTGTTGTCATTCAAAGTTGCAGTAGAAGAGCGATGACGAGAATGCTTTGAAAAGTTCAGATCATTGGTGCTAAAGTCTAAAGGAAGCACACTGCCCAGAGTAAAGATGGAGATGTTGGGCTGTGGTGAGAATCCAGTAGTCTGAGTTATGCACTGAATTTCCATGGTCCAATGTCTAGAGCTCATCCCTGAAGGTTCAGAAATTATCTTGCCTGGGTCATAAATTCATCAGACTGTCTACTTATAAAATGTAAGAACTCACGAGAAACTAGTATATAAAATGGGATGCTCACTTATTAATGGACCATGAGAAATAAAACTGTCACTCATCCAGCCTATTGGGCACATGCTTTACACATAACCCAGTGGTTCTTAATTGGAGGCAGTGAGTGCCACCTTTTTCAAGTTTGCTGAGATATATGGAGGTCTTCTTGTCATATTGACAAGAAAAGACTCTACTTAGAGATGCGATAGTCTCACAATATGTAGTGAGATGTACACAAAGAAACACAGTCAAAGGCCAGGAGTGGCACTGCACACCTGTAATCCTAGCACATGGGAGGCTGAGGAAGGATACCTATGAGTTCAAGCTCAGACTTGGTTTCATAGTGAGACCCTGGAGGAGATGTAGAAGAGTCCTCTTGGGATTCTGTGAGTTGAAAGAAAGGAGAAAGAAAGAAAGGAAAGAAAGAAAGAAATCCAGGGGGGAGGGAGAGATGAAGGAAGGAAAGAAAGAAAATAAAAGAGAAGAAAAGAGAAAGGGGAACTAAAGATACCAAAGCACTCAAGATGTAATACCATATGATTATAGAAATATTGTTATTAGAAATCCATTAGAGAAAGAAAAAATGTAATCAAGTGATTGGTAGCTATAGAATCAAGTTTAAAAAGATGATCATCTGGTAATCTTCAGATTGATTTTCTTCAGACCATTTTGAGATTAAGTCAAAGTTCTCTTCCTTTAATACCCACATCTTCTATGACAAGGACATAGCTAGTGTCACATTTCAGAGCAAAGAAATGACAGGCTGTTCTCTATGACCAAGAACAAGGGGTTGACTTCAAATGCTGGGAGTGCTCACACATGCCTGTAACTCCAGTGCTGAGGAAGGCAGTTGGGCAAGACAGTAATTATGGACAATAAATATATATTAAAAAAAAATCACTGGGACTCCCGAATTCCCCAATTCCCCCCATCCCCATCCCTGATCAGTTGTATATCCTCCTCCGTGGGCTGTCTGTATTAGTCCTTGTGGCAAGGGATCCTGGATATCCTAGTACTCAGCCCGGTTCTCCTGGCCCAAGTGTGTTGTTACTGAGGGGTGCCATGCCTCTGGACAGTCTCACCCACCACGGCTCTCACAATCTTTCCGCCCCCTCTTCCGCTCAGTTCCCTGAGTCGTGGTGGGTGAGTAATAAGGCTGCTTTAATGTTGCGAGCTTAGGGGTCCTTGTGTCAAAAATCCTTGGTTTCTGTCTCAATGGCCTATCCTGTGTTGATTGAATGACTGTGGTTATAGGTCCCTGCCCACTAAATAATGTAACTCATTATGGACAATAAATATATATTTAAAAAAAACATTGGGACTTTCTGGTTAACCAGTCTACTTATAAAAAAGAGAAGAAATTCAAATGTAAAGAACAAGGGGTTGGAGATAGGCCTCAGTGTACAAAGTGCTTGCCCGTATACTAAAGCTAGCTGGGTGTGGTGACATGCTCCTGTAACATCAGCCTTGCACATAGGGGATCCCTGAGGCTTGCTGGCCAGTTGCTTCAGCCAAATCAGGTGATCTCCAGGTTCAGAGAGAGACAGGGTCTCTTGAAGTATCCAAATCTGTTCTAACACTTGTGTGAGGTCTTTTACCTCAGTCTTCTAAGTGCTGAGGCTATAGGTATGTGTCATAACACTCTGTTACCTAGTATTCAATCTCTAGAAAAAATATTTAAAAATAAAAATAACAACAGTTAACCAAACAACTGTAGGCCGATAGCTGAGATTCTGGCAAGAGAGGAGCCACGACAGTCATACCGTGGAGGATCCATATGGAACCCCACAGAGAATGTTGGGATGAACAAGGGACCCACAGCCACAGCCATTAAATCAACACAGGATAAGCCAGTGAGACAGAAACCAACGATTTTCGATACAAAGACCCCTAAGCTCACAACCTTAAAGCAAGCAGCCTTAATACTCATCCACCACGACTCAGGGAATTATGTGGAAGAGGGGGCGGAAAGATTGTAAGAGCCGAGCCGTGGTGGGGGAGATTATCCAGAGCCATGGCCAGGAGAACCTGGCTGAATACTAGGCTATCCATGGTCCCCTGTCACAAGGACTGATCCAGACGACCCATGGAGGAGGTTATCCAGTGGATTGGGGAGGGGAGGGCAGTGGAGAATTGGGGATAACAACTCATTGTTTACCCACTAAATATTGAAACTCATTATGGACAATAAAAAAATACACAACTAAAAAAAATAATAGCAGTTAAAGAAACCTGTTACAAAAATAAAAAGAGGAGCAATATTTAATTCACTTCCTGACTTAAGTGTGGGTATATTTTTCTGATTTTGTCCATCTATTATTTTGTAGTATCATTTTACTGTAATATGTATAGCATAAAATTACCATTTTATTAATTGCAATATATAGTTTGGTAGCATTTAGTACAATCATACTGCAGTATTACCATCACTGTTCCCTAGTGTCAGAACTGCTTCATCCTACGTAACTGAAATTCTGTGTCCATCTAAACAGAGACTCCTTATTACTGTCCTACCAGCCACCACTAACTATTCTCTCTCTCTCACTATTCTCTCTCTTCCTCTCTCTCTCTTTCTTCATTAAGTTGCTATGTTAGTTACTTTCTTATTGCTGCAAAGAAGGAAAGGGTTTGTTTATATTTCCAGGGGATTAGTCCTTTCTGATGGGGAAAGCAGGGCAGGCTGGCTCATCACATTTCCATGAGGAAGCAGAGGATGAGCAGGCAGTCAAGGCGGCCTGCAGTGACTCAGTTCCTCCAGTAAAGGCTCTCCCTCCTCAAGGTTCTACAAACAGCTGCAGATCACGTGTTCAAGCACACGAGCCTATGGAGGACATTTCACATTTATGCCACATGACTTGCCTCTGTGTACTTATGAGCAAGATCATGGAATATTTGTCCTTTTGTGTCGGTTTTATTTTATTCAGCATGATGTTTTCAAAGCTAATCCATTACAGCAACACTTTAGAATTTCATTCTCCTCTCAAATGGAAAAAATATTCCTTTATAAATATATTCACATTTTGTCTCCATCCATCTCTCAAGATAAGTTGGCTTGTTTTTACCTAACAACTGTGAATAATGTTTCTATGAACATGAATGCAAAAACTGAGTTTTGAGCTGGAGAGTTAGCCCAGTGCTTGCTTGCAAAGCCTGATGGCTCAGATTTAATTCCCCAGCACCCATGTAAAGCCAGATGCGCAAAGTGGCACATGCATCTGGAGTTCATTTGCAGTGGCAAGAGGTCCTCCTGTGACCATTATTTCTCTCTTTCTCTCTCTCTTTCTGCCACTCTCTAATAAAATTATATATACTGAGTTTCTGCTTTCAGATCCTCAGAATAATCGTTTAAAGTAGAACTGGCCAATCATAGAACAATTCTAGTTCTGTATTTTTCCAGGTTGCAGCACCACTCTTCTATGTGTCCATCAGCAATGTACAAGATTTCCAATATATCTGAAGTTTCTTCCAGTATTGCCCATCTTTTCTCACACAAACTGTTTTACATAGGATTCATTAGCCCTAAATCTAATAAAACATTTCAATCTTATTCCTCTATAAGGGTCGAGCATGGGATTTTGGTGGGCTCCACGACCAAGCATCCCAGTCAAGAAGAAGACCCAGGTTCAGTCAATCAGTGTTTCATGTCCTCTGGCTTCTGTAATTCATTAGGGATAATCCCAGGACTTATTCTAAGTCAACAAGTCTAAGGCAGACCTTTTCTGGGACTCTCTAGAAAAGGACTCTCACTTAGTCCTTCTCAAATTGCAGATGTGAAGATTCCTTTGGAGCTGCAGCAGCTATTTCTTGGTCATGAGGAGGAAACCTGTCTGAGAAGGAGATGGACATGGTAGATAAAAGAGCTGAGTTTGTGTTTACATTGTCACTTGAGAAGTCGGAAGAGGTCTAATAAACTCCACCTGACTGACACAGGCAAACGCCTCTGCAGCTTGCTCAGTCATGCCAGTGTGAATAAGATTTATGTGCATTTTAGCCTGGAGTCCTGAGGAATATTTTATCTGTAAGGCTGATTTTGCATTTAATCTTGCTGATTATGTATGACTTTTAAATTTAGATTTTGGTGAGCACCTGGCTGTCTGCTCTGACTACTATTTTTTAATGGTCCATTTAACTTTGGAATGTTTTATAAAACTTTCATGGCAGATTTGCCTTCCTGATTCTTTCTGGAGGTGTAGTCAATATTAAAAAGAGGCTGAAGTGCTGGAGAGCACACAGCTGCTCTCCTCAACAACATGCTCTTCAACATAGCCTAGGTGGTTTGGTAGACAGAGAGATCGGGACCCTGAATGAACATTAAATTGATAATGTCTTTGGTTTTGACAGCAGGAATTCTTATGGCAAGAAACATCGATTAGAAAACAAGAGCTTTCATTTGAAAATCTAAACACAGAAACAAAATTTATCTACAGACAGTAGCTCAAAATTCATAGTGAGCACAGAGGTGCAAACACTGGAAGACTGTGATACTGTGGTAATTACTCACTACACCTAGCCTACCTGATTATAAGATTATATTACATATAAAATTAAATGAAAGCTGACCTGAAGGTCTGTGCTATTCATGCCGGGCATAAAAAAAGTTCTGACTGCAATCCTTGAACTCCCCTCCCTTGATGAAAAGAGGCTGCCATTGTCAGCCCTGTTGATTTGGATGACACATGTTCTCAGAGCCACCTAGGGGGATTCTCTGTAGACTGAATGAAATCCAAAGGTCAGAGGAAAAAAAAAAAAGAACCCTGATAAATATAATTGCAATTTCCTTGCAGCACCATATTTGATGACAAGACATTTGACACAATGACAATTTAATATGTGGAAAGAAGGAGAAAGACTAGACACATTGTCCATCTGTAGTAATTGATCGCCTGCAAGTTCCCAACGGGCACAGAGCTACAACTCTCATAAATAGCTTGTTCCTGTAACCCAAAGGAAGCAGGTGAAAGACCTTGTTCATTTTGGTGAAGCTTCCTCTTGCCCTGTCAAAGACAGGCAGACATCATGACATCAAGCAGAGGGATCAGAAGATGCGGGGTGATGTGCAAGCAATCAAGATGCAATTTCTGAATTAGAACTCAATCTCCCTTAGGTCAGGTTTACAAATTTGCAATTATCTAATATGACATTCAAATAAATCTCCATTTTGGAAAGGTTTCAGGATATTTGTAAAAATGTATTGTAGAATGAGTGACTTAGAAATTCTCTATTCAGTGTATATTATGAAGTAAAAAGCTTATTCCTGAGAGTTATCAATTTAATTTAGAGTTTCTCATTGTCTAAATAATTGGCTATACAAATTCCATATAAGTGAGTACAGTGTTTGGCATAGAATGTAGTCACTAATTAATATGTGAGGGAATGAATCAATGAATTATTATTCAATTAATCAATGAATACCTCTAAGTGGTTTAGAGAGCAATGTCATCCAACATCCAAATCAATAGGCTCAGCCAACCAAACATGACTCTTTTCACTGAAGACTCTCTCTCTCTCTCTCTCTCTCTCTCTCTCTCTCTCTCTCTCTCTCTGTGTGTGTGTGTGTGTGTGTGTGTGTATCTAGGTAGATCTTTAATAGGTCCAATAGGTCGTTTGATATAGTACCTTGGAGTTTCCAAGAAAATTATGGGCTGATAATATAAACTTGAATTTTCTCAAAATTTTGAAAAATTAAAAGGCTATGGACTAGATACAGGGTTTCTGGGAGAGGGACAGAAAGGAAGAGTAGATGCATACTTAGAAAGCAATAGAGGTCTGAACTCTGGGTCCTGGGCCAGTTTAGATGCTGAGGAAGAGGCGTATACCACAGGCATATTGAAAGCAGTTCGAGTATGGGGGGGGGTGTCAGATGGAGCAGCATGCCGTAAGAGTGTCCTGGATATGCCAAGTGGAATGTGTTTCAGATGGAGGAGTGCTCCAGTCCATGTCCAGTGCTGCTGAGAGGCCACATTGAAGAGTGAGAGCTGCTCATTAGCTTTGACAATCTAGAGGACATTAACCTTAGCAAGAGTGGTTTATGCTATGGGAAGCACAGGTCAAGGTAGCATAGTGACGGCCTGTGTGAAGAAGGCAACATGGAGAGAGTGGATATGACTATGAGGGGGTTGAGATCAAGGAGGAGGCTTGACATGGGCAATGGAGGTTATGCTGTTTTAAAGTCCAATCTTGAGATAGGCTGTTTTACCATTTACTGTCTGTTTATAGATAATTTTGTTATTGTTCATGGGTAAAATGAGCATAAGAATGGGGAGTTTAGGGGAGTTACCTAAAATATATAACACATATTAGCTACTCACAAAAGTAGCTATTACAGAAATATCGATAGAGATATTCCAAAATATGATTGCCTAGCGTTTGTACACTTAGTAGACACAGAGCAACCCGAATCTGAACAGTATGAAATCTCACAGGCCCTATAATCCCCAAGGTGATGAGCACAAGTGGAGAATTCCATACTATGAAACTTGATTTTTAGTACAAAATTATTACAAATATCATGTGAAATTAATATTCTGCAATATCCCCATTAAACACAAATGAATTTCATACTTAGCTTGAGTTCTCATATGTCTCTGCAAATATGTAACTGAAAAATCCCCAAATCTAAAACACTCTGGTTCACTATATTTTGTACAAGGTATACTCAACCTGGACTGAAATTATGATCAGAATCCTGAAACTTGAAGGGAGTTGAGGAGAACTGTTGTCAGCAATCAAATAGCAATTTAAAAAAGATAGTGATAGCTAAAAAGTATTTGTAGCATATTGACCAAATAATATAATGCAATATGACTGAGCTAAATATAAATTTCAAATGTTATATCCTTCCATATGGAATGGTATATGCCATGTGTTATAAATCAAGAAGTCAAATTATAAAATGTTAAGTATGACATAATTCCATTTTTATAAAAATATGGACAGATCTAAAAATGTATAGTACAAAATCTCTATAGTGTAACATGTTAAAAAGCACTTTCCATCTAATGAAATCTTACCACAGCACCGCAGGTCTACTTGAACAATGAGAAATTAAGGGACTTGTTCAAGGCCATATGGATGGTAAATCTGGCCTTTGATTACATTTCCCAAGTTTGATTTCAAGTACCAAGCAAGTCTTAAACTAAGCATTCAAAATGCTTAGTTAATTGTGAGTTCTAAGCTGTATGTATGTTTTTATCTATGTGCTGTATGTATGTATGTTCATGTTTGTGTTGTGCATGCATGTTATGTTCTTATGTGTATGTTGTATTGGTATGTTCATATTTGAATGCTGTGTATGTTTGTATATGTATGGCAGGCGTATTTATGCTCATGTGTGCATATTTGTATATGTGTGGTGTCTATATATGTTTATGGTATATATATATATATATATATTTATATTTATATGTATGTGTATAGTATGTGTATGTATGTTTATATAGTATGCATGCATGTGTGTATGGCATATGGGTGTATGTTTGTGTGTACATTCATATGTGTATGGGGCACATATGAATGTTCATGTGTGTGATGTATGTATGTTCCTGTGTGTATGGTATATGTACACAGGTTTGTGTGTATGTATGTTCATGTGTGTATGAGCATTATTTTTATAACAGACTTAAAGAGGCAAGATGACCCATTTGTTTGCTAGTATCAGGTAGAGGGTAGAGGTCAGAGGTAGTCAGTAACTGAGACAGACTTTATTAAGCCTACATCAAAAAGGGAATTTATTTAAAGAATATGGGAAGGTTCACACACTGGAGAGGTTTAATAAACAGGACATAGAAAAGATGCAATTAGCTTTGGGGATCCAAGGAGCACCATTAAAGAGACAGTATCCCTAGGGACCTGTCTTCAAATGCCCATGCTCTAACTATGCTCTACTTATGGAAAAATTTGATCCCAGAAAGGATAGGGTCTAGTTAGCTTAGTCATACCTTCTCAAATCTCCAACCAGTGGAATGAGGACAGAGCACTTGGGCTGAAAAAGCCTAGAACATGCTATATAGTCAGCAAAGGAAACTCTTGAAAAGAGTTTGAGAGTGAGATTAGATATTGGGCAGAAAGAAACAAACAAGCTTTCTGATAATCCAACCATAAAATCACCCACACACTGTGTCTGGTGTGGTGACAGTAGCAAGGGCTTTGGGCTGTGCTGGTGGTCTCTGCAGAAGTGGACTTTCAGCTAAGATGTTAGGCACAATGGAGACAAGCATTAAAATCAGAAAGGAGATTTTAGGAAAAGGATGTAAATGCAAAGGCCTTCAGTCAAAAAAAAAAAAAAGCAGGTTGATACTTTTTGAGAATCTAACAGCTAGTGTGATGACAGCTGAGAGACATGACAGGGACATGCACTAGAGAGACAAATAGAATCGTCCATTTAAGACACTGCAGGACACGTCAAGGGGAGACTGTTCTGGAAGTGAGTGGGAAGCCATGAGACTCTCTAGTGTCTATCTCTGGGCTGTCCTTGATCTTCTGTTTATTTTCCTTCTTTAAAATGGTCTAGTAAACAACCGTCCTGGGAAGTGGTGTTTTGGCATTGAGGGTTGCTGATACTAAGAAATGTATTAGAGAATGTTATTTTATCTTACCTAGCATCCCAAGGGGGAAAACCCCATAATATATTACTTATTTTTGAGATTAAAAGGGTGTGTGATGGGATACATTGTCATCATGACAAGACCTAGAATCAACTGTGAAGCATTATATAGATTAGGTTAGCCTCTCTGCATGTATGTGAGGTTAATTAAAGTGGATCTTCCCTGGTTAACTAACGGTGGCACCATTCCATAGGCTGATGTCCAGGATGATTCAGAAAGGAGAGAGCTGGGTGAGCAATAGCTGCCTAAGCTTCTGCCACCCCAGTATCCCCACCGTCCCCACCATCTCCACCATGATGGGCTGCACCTTGGAACCGTAAACTGAAATGAACCTTGAGCTGAAATAAACCTTCCTCTCTTATACTGATTTTTGTCTGATCAATGAGAAGTTAACTGATATGGGGAGATAAAGATAAAAGCTATAAAGAACCTTAGTTTACTTTGTCATCAAAAGAGCTTGCTGCAAATTGCCAAAGATAAGCAAGGAAAGTAGTAAGGAGAGGAAAGAGAAAGGAAAACATCTTCATCCCAGAGCAGTTGGATCGCAAAGACACAGATAGAAAAGCCTTCCTGAGCTTGGAGGTAAGGGCTTTCTTGGGAGCCTGGCAGGCCATGGAGTTAATGCATATTTGTTCCCCTTATGTTTTCCTGACTTGCCCTTCACTGTCTCTTCTCTCCAGGAGGCACCCCTGGACACCAGAGTGAACAGGAAGAACTTCTAACCAGTGTTTTTCCTGTTTTATTTGCAGCCCTTCCTCTCTGCAGGCTCTGGGAGTGTGAACATATGTGTAGGTCTGTAGATCACAGAGCTTGTCAGGTCTGCAGTATAATGGGACCAACTGGGATTGCCACCAGCAGCAAAATCCCACAAAGTGAAGAAACCTTCCTCGGGTTTCTAGGTCAGAACCTACTCTAACAAAGTGAGCTATGCAAGCTCCTTCATATAGCAACTTGTTTAATTAGGATAACAGATGTTACTATTATACAGTCCTAGTGAGCGGCTCTTTAATTGGACACTCATTCATACATAGCTTGTGACTGGTAAAAACCAGTTCAAACAACCATTTCCCTCCTGTGAGTTTTCTCCCCTACAATTAAATTGAATAAACAATGCATCCGGTGAACATTCATTTCAAAAAGACAGTTTTAATGGTACAGGAGTTTAATATGAGCAATAATGTTAGGACAGAATAATTTCCTGGTTAAAAGGCAAGTTTAATTCTTTATCTATAGGCACTAGTTAAGCCTGACCATCAGCTGCAGGGGGTGAGGATGGGGAAAAAAAATCTTCACTCAGTATTGTTAGATGTTTGGTGTTTATAACGGAGAGGGAGAGAGAGATCTGGCTGAAGATTTTGTGCTCAGGTTTTAATATAATCTGGAAAAGGGGGGTAATTGACAACCTGTCTTTCCTGTCAGTTGCTGGAGACTTTTTCCAGCAAAAACACAAAGGAAAACTCGCCCCCCCCCACACACACAAATAGTAACAGTGAACTAATATGCTGTCTAGGCAAGAGAAAACAGAGTTTCTAATATCTAACCTTTTGTGAGAAAATTGAAAAAACATTGTACTATACTTTCTCAGTTAGCCCAACAGTTTCAAATCTTGTCTTTCCTAATTATCCTTGGTATCATGGACAAAGGGAACGAATCAGCTATGGACATACAGCTACCAGTGCATATCCTAAATATAGACAGTAAAAAGAAAGAGATGATATAGAATGATTTTATGATGTATTTACAGAGACATGAATATGTATTATGGATGTCAAAAAATACATTATTCAGCTCCATGGCAGGGAATTCGTGCCTGATACTGAAAACTTAGTCAAAAGCCTGTGGCTCAGCAGGAAGGTCACGAGCTCTAGGAGGGGACCAACTATTGTTGTTTGGCTAAGTTGTGTTGTGCCCATCCAATTACCTTCTAAATACTTATGTCTCTGCCCTGAGTGCTGCTTTCACCTTTTTCAGAGAAACCTCTTTTTTAATTTTTTTCACTTGTCAGTGACTAATGAGTAGATTTGAAGCTCATCAAAGTGCTGAGAATAAGTGACTGTTGAATGCTCAGTACTAAGTGAGATACCTATTTCATCCCCTCCAAGGCTCAAGAAACACTGAGGAAAAAGGAAAAAGAGGAGCCAGAAAGAATGTAAGGGCCAGAGATTGGGAGTAGTACTTTGAGATGTTGTCTTCTGGACATCAAGAGTCATTGTGTTGACTTCATGGTGGCTGTCACTATGTTCCTTAGAACTGTATCATACTGGGACCATCAACACTCCAACAAGGATGGTGGAAGAGGGCAAAAAGGGAAAAATATTCAAAGAGGGATTTTTTGGAATGAATGAGGGGCTTAGTGGAAGGGTAATGGGAAAGGGGGTAGAAGGAAACGAAAGAAAGAAAGAAAAGAAAAAAGAATTAAAAAATTCTTTTTTAAGTGAGGCCTCTTTAATAAACATTTCTTATTTTCAGTTTTAATACAGAAATGGGTGCCAGAAATACTTTAGTTTTATCATAGTTTTATTGTAATAAGAACAGTGAACAACTCACAAGAGCAATGATAAATGACCACGGCCACTAGGTCTCAGCATGGGACGCAGAGTTGTGTGGCTAACTGGGGACTCAGGTCCTTTCTAAAAGGGGGAACTTTCCCTCAGCTACAGCCAATTATTGTCACACAGACATTGAATCTGACTGTAGAAGATCATGTGTCTTTGTAACGAAAAATCAGAAGTCTGGGTAACTCACATATTCCAACTTGTATTTGAGGGAATCTAATTTAAAAATATAAAACATCATGCTAGGCTAATCTACTCTGCATCTCAAAACAAATGAAAACCAGTGAGTGATGGGCTGGATGTCATCAGAGACCTTCTGATGGTGTCTTTCAGGAATTATAAATACCATTTTTGCTAGAAAGCTTTAATGTTGTACCATGGAATGAGGCTCCTTGGTTTGGATATATTATATCAGTCAGTGGTTACTTGTGAGACCACTAAAATCTGTCCAAACTCTGGTTTCCAGCAAATACAAAGACAATGTGGAGAGGGGCGTGATTCCATGGGTTGGAAAGCCACATGTGAAAGAACATTTGGGAGGTTTTATCCAAAGCATACCCTTACTTGAGATTTGTGAGCATCATTTGTTTCTAAGTGCTTCTTTCCATCTCCACTTTCTCCAACAATGTTCTGACGAGGCACTTGGAACAGGGGCAAAAGAAACCATGAAGACCACCAGTCTGTCTCTAAAGCTGCAAAATTCTCAGAATCAAGAAATGGGATGAAAATATAGAATTCAAAGAAGATGGGACTCTCTGAACCTTTTTATTCTTTTTATTTCTTGTATATACAAATTGTAGAAATATTTTAGCAACAAATTATTGTATTCCATGTTTTCAAATAAATATTAATGTGTGAATATATATATGGTTTAAAATTCTTCCTTGGATAGAGCTTGACATGAATACTCCCTCTGGCAATCAGCCTATTCCAAGTTTCATTAACTAACATTCCCTTTTATTCATGCAGCTCAAGGCAGCTAAAAGACACTAACACTTTTGCATAAAGTATCATCGAAATAGGCAGAGGGAGTCATAGTCTCTTTAATTTGTTATAAAAGTTTGATTTCCTGCAGACTTTTCTCTTTGCCTCTTTCCTTATTTCCTTCCCTTCCTTTAATATGGATCTTTAATAAAAAATGTGAAAAACTGGAAGGAAATGACTGATAACCATGAACAACATTTAAGGAAGAAAGCTTAGGAGGTGGAGCTTTGCAGACAACTTTAAGACAGAGGGCTCCGTGGGAAAGGAGTAGTCAGGAAATTCATGACAGGAGTCTCTAAAAGTCTGGAAATGGAAAGACCATGTAGATAATTCCTTGAGGTTGGCCTTCTGAGCCAAGCGTAGCAATAGTGGAATCTGGCAGAAGGTTCATACTTTGATCCCTTGCCATGAAACATTCTCTGTCTATTACAAATTATGCCTTGAACATGATATGAAATTCAAGCAGATTCCTCTGGGCATCCTGTCGAGAACTAATTGGCTAATGTAAGGCATTTTTAGATGATGAGTAGTTTCAAATGATCCTTCCATGGTTAGGGCTACCATCCAGCCATCTCTGAAAATGATATGGAAATGTACTCTACCCGGATTCTCTCTTCAGAGCCAATGCTGCTCATCCTTGAAACTTTGTCCAAGGATATTGCTTACAGACAACTGACAGCTGGGTCTCTCACTGACATGCCCTCCACAAAGATTATACCCTTGCTAAGGGATGGTCTGAGGCCAGTGACTGAGTGATCCAGGGACTTAGACACCAGACGACTTTGCTTTAAGAGGAAACAACTCCAGAGGGCTGTTCCAGGCCCAGAGATCATTGTGGGACTAGATGAAGCCCAGAGCAGTTTCTGGTTTTGCTCAGCTCAGTCTCCCTGACCTGCCTGTAAGCTTATCTTGAGAGAACACTCCTTATCAAAGTTGCTGCATGCAACCTTCATTAAATGTCTGCTTCAGGACACCCAGTCTAAGATAGTTGCCTTGTATAAGGTCCCAACAAACTTCAAGGGAATATTCATATTATTTTCAAAATCAATGGACATTTGAAACTGCCACCATTATACTCAGTGTGGTAGCAGAAATGATAAAATACATAGAGGTAGACCTGGCTTAGGATATTACCTAGACATGATAGACATCTTAGGTTTACAAACCTCCTGCCCAGATTTTTAAAAATGTCTGCTATTTTGTTCCCAATAGTTATATAGAAAAGTAAAAATTGTTCTCTAACCACTTTAAAATGTTCCTATTAGTATAAAATTTAATAAGGTAAGTGTTAGGTTTCTGCTGGTGGTTAAAGGCTTGGAACAAACAAAACACCAAACCAAACACAGCAATGCAAAACAAGTAACACTTCACACTTTCCCTGGGCTATGTTCTTGGCTTGTGACAGCTTATTTGAGTGAAATTGCAAAGCTTGATAGGCATATTAAGAAAATTTGAATATTAACTCATTCATGGATGTTTCTCACAAATCCAAACGTACACAACTCCAGGCCAATTATAATGCATGGGTATTCCCTTCCAGCAGGACAAACACTTCTGCTGCAGCTCAGCGTCACAGTCCTAGTACAGAGCATCCTACAGCTTAGTAACGCAGTCCTAGTAGAGAGCATCCTGTAGCTTAGTGAAATAGTCCTAGTACAGAGCATCCCACAGCTTAGTGACCCAGTCCTAGCACAGTCCTGGTGGCTGTCCCTGATGATCCTGGTGATCCCATGGCTGTCTAGAAGCACACACCACAGCTATTAACCAGCCCCACCACAGAAGATATAAGGGGAAATCACAAACCCTGGAAAAGATCCACATTCAAAATTCAAAGTTCAGTTTCTATCTACTGAAAGCATTTTTGCTGATTTTGACATGGAGTCTGCATCTTCATGTCATCTTAGAAGTAACATTCCTGCATGTGACCTTGGGATTCTGTGGCCTGTTCAGTCATATCTGCTCTGTCAACTAAGAACACAGCAAGGGTCGCATCTCATCCTCTCACCAGCAATTATCTTAGGATTTCTTCTAACCAGTCTTTATGATAATTCTCCCTAAGAAAATTAATGACAGAACTCCTAGAGTAAGTAAACCAATGCATCATTTTGACTTAAAATTTTACATTGTTTTTTGTTCCTCCTGAAATGCTTAATTCCTTGAGGTATTCAATACAGTAAGGTTTACTTTTAGAAATATTTGGGCACTGCTCTTCAGAGGTATTTTCAATGAAATTATTATATTAAAGGTTCTGAGATGATCTGCAGACTGCTGTTTAAATCTCACCTCATATTTATTTGATGATCAAATACTACTTTATACAATATGTATCAACTCTCATACCAAGAACTAGTGTATAAAACAGTGATGAAACATTTGTTACCCTTGAGTTAAACTTCTCCATCTGAACCTCATGTACATGGCACACCTCACAGAGCTAAATTTACTCACTTGCCTTTGGTCATTGCGTACTTTCCCACATGTATAAAAAGAATGCGGCACGGCTATGAAACCTGACAGACCCCTCTAGACACTGTGTCTCAAGGGAAGATCGTGCTAAGATTTTATTATCCGAAAAAATGCTGATTGTTTTTCCTCTTACGAACCTACGGCTTCAGCTAATTACATTTCCCCCTTTCCCTTGGGTAGTAAAACAGACACAACCTAACCTGTGAATTATACTGGAATCGTTTCTGTGTACTAATTTCATTTGTAACATTTTATTGTTCTTCTGATAATTCTCCACTCTTCCAATTCCCTAAATGATGTGCTGTGGTGGTTTGAATGTGAAATGTCCTCAGAGCCTCCTGTGTTTGTGGTTAAGCTTCACACTCACTCCCCAGCTGGCTGAGCCTTTGGGAGGTGGCACCTTGCCGGAGGATGTGTGTCACTGGGGGCGGGCTTGGAGGTTTAGTGGTCCAGTCCTACTATGTGTTTGCTAGCCAGCTAGCTCGCTCTTACTGTCCCCACCTTACTGTGGATGTGTGAAGACACAAGCCTGCTCTCCCATGCTGTCTCCCCCATAGTAAAACCTCCGCTTGAAATGGTAAACCTGAGCTCAACCCTTTCCTTCCATAGGCTACTTCAGGTCATGTGCTTTGTCCCTCTTTTTTTTTTTTTTTCACTCATTCAGCAAATTGTATTCATGTTAGGAATAGATAAATAGTGGTGACACATGGAAGGTCTGTCTTCACACAGCTTGCAGAGAGTTCAGAAAGACAGATAATGGTCAAGTAGACCAAATCACAAATATATTCTTACAAACCTGTATAATGCAAGCCACAGATCAGAGAGGCGCTCTGGCACTGGCGACATATTGATTAATTTTTATTATCAACAAGACTGGATTTGAAAATACTTGGTCAATTAATGAGGCAGACTGTTAGATGTGTCTGTGAGGACTTCTCTAGAGAGTATTTGGGGTGGGGAGATCCATTATGAGTGTGGAAGGTACCATTCCATGGGCTCGGGTTCCAGACTGAAAAGGGGGAAGGAAAGAGCCAGCTGGGTGTCAGTGTTTCCCTTTCTCTGCTCTGTCCCTTCTGGTCTACTGAGATGAGAGTGAGTAGTTTCTTGCCTTTGCAGCCATGAATAAACCAGTCCTATTGCCTTACCTTCCCTGCATGATAATCTATAGTTTCTGAAACTCTAAGCCCAAATCCTTTCTTCTATAAATTGCTTCTTTCAGATATTTTATCACAGCAATGAGAAATGTAACTAATGAAAGTAGGGAGAAAGATGCACTTAACAATCAGGACTCTTGATGCTTAACATCAGTGATAGTGAGGGGAAGAATATGTGAAATAAATTAAAAATAATATAGCACGGAGTGATGTCATGCTCCACAGCTTCTCTTAAGCATTAATGGTGAGCTTTAATTTTTCATCAAAAATACCTTTCTGACCATGGCACAAATAATAGGGTCCAAGTGGATGAGAGTAGATGGTCAACCTATTGTTTCTATTTCAACAGTCTAGCAAAAAACAAATGCTATTTTCTGGGTCAAGACATTGATGATGTCAAGAGAAAGAAATTAGATCATTTTCTTTGGAAATAGAGTTAATCAATTTACTAATGCACTGGATATAGTGGGGGGGGGGCAAGACCATCAGCAATGACTCCTAGGTTTCCAGCTTGAGTCATCAGTAGTGAGTAAGTGAGAAAAGCCCAGGTTTTGGGATAAAGGTTGGTGCTAGGGATGAACTCTACTTTGGACAACCCTGGACCTAAATTATATACTTAGGAAATGACAATATTTAGATGATGTTTAAAGAAATGGGGGAGTGGGTGGTCCTCTCTCTAGAGAAACACTGGAGGTTGAGGAAGCAAAGGCAGCAAGCAGATGAAGAAGAAGCAGATGTCCTAAAGGGAACGTTGCAGGAGAATGTGAGAAGGTGGGAGAAAGGAAGCATGACGAAGGAATGGAAGACCTTGAGAAAGTGAGAAAGGATAACGGTCATTTTTTTTTTTTAAATTGCACTGTTCTTTTCCGAGTCTGAACACATTACATTCACCACCAATGAAACCTTTTTCTCTTGATAGTAGAATCAAACAGCTTCATTTTTTCCTATAACAACTTTATGCAACCTTTGGAACAAGCCACCTCGTTTGGAATAAAAACTTTTAGAGCAAATTGACATGTGGGAAAGTCAATGTGTATGTGAAAGGAATGGACAACACAAAACTGTTCAATCCCAATCTTATTTCTATCATACCTGTCACAGGAAACAGTTTTGACCTTTTGTTTTTCAACCACACAATCACTTCTGTGACCAAACTTTCAAGAGATGACCTTGTCTCTCTTCTTTGTTTTTCTCTTTGAATTTGAGGTCGAGGTTACATTATGTGAAATTTTAACTCCCTCCTTTTGCACTTAACTTCTGCTACAGATTGGATCGTGAATGTCCTCTGCAGGACCATGTACAGAAGTCTCGGTCAACAGCCTGCGGTACCGGTGAGGGTAGATCACTGTGCGCATGCTCTGAAGTGGGTCCTGGGACCCTGGCCTATTCTACTTTTTTTACTGGCTGCCATGATACAAGCTGCTTCCTCCACCACCTGTTTTCCATCATGATTATTGCCAACTGACAATGGACTAAAACCCCTAAGATTGTAAATTAAATAAGCCTTTCTTCTGAATAACTTCAGTCATGTAGGAATTTCAATACAGCCTCAGAAACCCTGACCAGCATGGCTTCACTGAGCCCATGCACATCCTGCCCGCATAGCCACAGTTAGAGTACACTGGATCCTCCTTTCTCACAGTACTGGATTTCAGACCCATTTCTCTCTTGTCTCATTGGGAATCAACCCCCCCCCCCCTTATCTTTTACTCCTTCATTGCCAAATGTGATTCACCTCATGCTTCACACCTACTACAACTGTATAAAATACTTTGCACAAACACTACTCCCCTCCAGCATATTGAATTGTGCTCTTTTCAAAAAATACTCACAGCTACTTGATATCCATCATAAATATTATTTCAGGGTTACTTTTGACTTCATTATCAAGTACATATACTTTATGGTCCTCGGTTTTTTATGGCCACTTGGTGACTCCTCAACACTCTTGGTCATTGTCTGTTCATTCAATTTTCTTACCTAGAATTTCAGAGCACCCCTAATTTCTGGTTCTTTTGAGGTCTTTAATAATTTATTTTATGTTTCTTTTCCTCTCTCATGTAGTCCACATAATCCTGAAGGCTCTATCTAGAATCCTTTAGTTTTGCCATTTCCTCTCAATGAGTCTCATTCACACACACATCACTTTTAAGGCTGAGTGGAAAGCCATGTTTCTTTATCCTCTCTTTCCTGTGAATTCCTAACTGGTATTTTGAGTTACATAAGTGCCACAAACAGTGGTGTGCTGGTAAATACTTCACAATCTGGCTCTGTGGGAAGAAATGCCTTTGAAGTGTGTTAGCCAATTCCCATGGTGAGAATAGCCCCATTGGGACTGATTTCAAGTATGATATGACTGAGCTGAAGCTGGGAAGGAATGTGCTGAGCTGGCTGTTGTGAGTCTGTGTAAGCTGACCTCAGCTCCCTGATGCTCGATACACCTTTCAAATCAACAGACCAAAACTGAACTCATTACCTATACAAACCAAATGGTTTGATTTTCCAGAGATCACGACAAGGCATGAAGGAAATCCCTTCTTTCTTTCTTTCTTTCTTTCTTTCTTTCTTTCTTTCTTTCTTTCTTTCTTTCTTTCTTTCTTACTTACTTTCGTTGAAGGACTTAGACACATTTTTGTGCAGATAGCAGTTTGAGTAAGTGATCTTGCTTACAAAGTAGAATACATCTCATCAAATAATTCATCTCACACAGATCTGCTTTCAGCTTTGCGGACTGATTATACATGATAATTTTTTGAGGCATAGAAGGTTAAATAATTTATACTAATATTATCATTTATTTGTTTTCCTTTAAAATTTAAAACTCATGCTTTATGATATAATTAAGTTGTTTCATGTGGGAAGGGCAGTTGAATGACAAAATATTTCTTATGCTGGGAAAAGCAGTAGGAGGAATTGTGTACATAAAACAGACACACATACATACATTCTGTAACTGTTAAATAGAGTCTTTTACCCACCACCTGAATTTCTCACCAGACAACCTATAATTCTGCTATATGTACCCTTCTAGGTGCCATATGTTGTAATTATATAAAGAGCCAAGTGTTTCTCTAATTATATCATTTGGCAAAGGGGATTTAGAAATGCTGTGATGGATATTTATGATTAGAGACATAATTAACTCTGGCATATCTGTGATTGAAATATCAACATAAATCCATATAACAGAAATATCAGTGTCAAGCATAGTGTACGTTCTCAGGTCCTCAATATTTACATGGACACCAATATATCTAGCCATCTAACAGACTTTGTTTTCAGAAATGACAGGCTTGGGTGGAACTCAAATGACCTGCCTTGTGTCCACGGAGGAGCCACACACTGCCTGTTCAGTGTTACCATCATGCTATATCACTTAAGTTCTAATTGCTCTAATGATGTGGGACTTTGGTTTGAATATTTTCATGATTATGTCATCCTATTTGATGATAGTGAGCTATTTCCTCTGAACAAAGTCATGGCTGAGGTAATTAAGAGACTTCATTTCCCTCTTCTCCAAGGGGATTAGCTGATTCTGACCCAACCCTAAGATCAGACAAGTAATGCTCTCTTCCCCCTCCCTTGCCCTGAAATTATCAAGCTATGGATATGAAGCTGTCAAATTATTACTGAAACACAAAGTGACTGAGAGTAAATTCTGTCCTAGCTACACAGACCATGGTATTAAAGGCACCATCAATTATCCACTGTTCTACACAGATGTAACAAATGCATTGCTTTACTTTTGCTCATGGCTTTTGGCCTCAAGACCAGATTCTAGCTTGTTCTGCAGTAGAGAGAAATATCTAAATGCTTATTGCATCTTTAAGCAAATCTAATGAAGACATGCACTCTTGAATAAGTAAGTTCTGGATTTGATTCTCAGATCTAACTCTATCAAGTTTCTTAACCTTCAGTAAGGTAAGGGCCCTCATCAAATATTGGTTTCCTTATCTAAAAGATGGAAAGAATGATAGGATTGATCTCATAACATTTTTGTAAGGATTCAAAGAAGTCTCATAAAGCTGTTAGCAGAGGATATAGCAAAGACTGTAATAAAGGATAGGGTTGTTCTTAACAAATGAGGAGGGGGTTGATGGACAGTGCTCATTTTTATAGTGTTAAAAGGATGGCCATAAAATAACCAAGAAGTACATGACAAGTGCAAAACCAAGAAGCTACCCTCATACCCAAGGATCCTCAGGTCTGTTATTCATGAATGTGAATGTGACGGTGACAAAGAGGCATCAACGTTTCATTTCAACTGGGTGTTTTGAGATTCCCCAGAGCTTGTTGCAGCTAAGCTGACTGACAGTGTTTCTATCAACTATTATTTTCTGTCTTTTCACATTACTTCATAATGACAATAACCTCTTAAGAAAACTTTTAATAGCTCGCTCTTATGGGTTATTCTATTTCTTCCATGTAAACTCCATAAATACTGACCCTTTTCCTCATTCCTCATTGGTCATCATTTCTGGCATGTGACTTGCTTCTGTCTGTCACATCTGTACATAAGTGCTAATATGAACAGGCTTCCTGCCCTCTCTGCCTTCCTAGAAGGATCACTTTCTGTGATAGCAGCTCAAGCTTGCATCCTGTTGGGAAACACTACTGGCAGATGCTGCCTGATTTTGATAATGTCTTCTCTGTGTGCTTGCTACACATGCTGTGATCTCGGTTTGGATTCTACTATATTAATTTGTGCTTCGCTGGTGGTTTCTAAATTGCTTCATGGGTAAATATGTTGTCATAATAGCTGTATTTTTATAAAACCCTAGGAAGCAAGTCATGTTTTTTTTTCCTTCCAATGAACTAGACCTTCTGTAATTTTTATAATAAAAATTAAATAAAAGAAAGCCACTCTTTAAAGCAGCTGGTCTAAGCCAAGGATCCTCAGCCAGGAATACTTTCTATTATATTTTTGCCTTACTGCAATGTGAAGCTGGTTAGGATTGTGTGGAAGATGGCCATGTACCTACTGCCCCCTCCCCCATGCCATCCCTCACTTTCTATGTCTTTACTTTAAAGTGCCCAGCCCTGAGCTGATTTCTCCAGAATATTCAGGCTTCTCCAAGGAAGCTTCCTTAGTAAAAATCTCTTGCTCAATAGAGCAGATGGAAATAATTCAGCCTTCCAATCAAATTTCCTTTCTCTTCACTTTGCATTGCCCACTAAAGTGACAATTTAATCAAAGGTTTAAATCAGACAGGGCAAATGTAGGTCATAGGAAACCCAAGTAAAACAAAATAAAGAAAACCAGCCTAGGGATAGGATATACCTTGATGATGTATTCTTTTTCCTATTTTAAATTATGAGAGAGGGAGAGAGAAAGAGAATGGGTATGCCAGGGACTTTTGCTACTGCAAATGAACTCCAAAAGCATGTGTCACTTTGTACATTTGGTTTTACACAGGTACTGGGGAATTGAATCTGAGTTTTATAAGCAAGTGCCTTTAACCACTAAGCAATGTCTCCAGCCCTTGATGATGTTTTAATATGATGCTTTTCAGTCAGACCGGTATTTGGCATACTTTTTCTATAAGGACTAGCAGTAAATATGTAGGTTTGTGTTTCTCTTGTAACTAGTCATGTTTGCCCTAGTGAACAGCCATTGATGATTTATCAATCAAGGAATATGGTTGCATTCAATCAAATTTTATGTTCACACACTGAGAATTGACACCCATACAACTTTCAGGTGTTATAGGTGCTATTTTTTTCTATTTTTCACACCATGAAAATTTGAGACCCATTGTAAGCTGTCAGACTATGCAAATACAAGTGGAGGGGCATCCAATGTGGTTTGTAGGCTATAGCTCTTGTCAAGCCCTGGGAAAAAGCATCTGAGGCAGAGAAAATCTCATGTGCAGAGGCTTTGTGGCAAGACAAACAAGGCCATTTGATCAACTTAAAGGCAGTCCTTGTGGCACAGGAAGGGAGGGTGAGAGGGAGCGAGGTGAAACTCTTATTAAACATGAGATACCGAGAGTCAACAGGGTAACTAGCAACCTGCTGTACCTGGCTGTGCGTTCAGAATCATCCAAAAAGTATCACCATTCCAGGGTCCAACGCAGATTTGTGAAAAGACACATTTGGGGGTTGGGGCATGGGATTTGCTAGTTTATAATATACCTCTGTTGGTGCTATTGCAGTTTGTCTGGTACTAGTATACAGACACCTGTGAACTACCACCAATAGGTCTTTGCTGTAAGGACAGAGAAATTCTGCCTTCGGGTAGTGGAGTGATGTCCTGGTTGACTGCACATTAAATTAGAGCATACATGTGTACCTAAGTACACCTGTCAAACCAACTCTTAAAAGTAGTGTGGAGACCCGCATCATAATCACTCCCTAACTCTGACTAGTCCCCACTGAAATGCAAGCTTTTTAGCTTTTTAGCCATTCTGTGACTTTTCTACCCAATTCTGAAACATTTCCCAGACTTATCACCACCTGTTCATACAACTTATTTTCCTTTCAGATAGTTTTTAAAGATTCTGCTTCTTAAACTTAAATATCCCACCACCACCTTTTTCTGCAATTGTCTCAAAGAATCAGATGACTCCGTTTGGCTGCTGTGTTCTTTGCTTTTCTCATTGTGACAGCGGATCTGACAGCAACAACTTTGGCAAGCAAAAATTCACTTTGGCTCTTGGTTTTAGTCTATCATATAGATGTGATGGTTAATTTCTGTTGTCAACTTGATCAGATCAGGGATTAAGTAATACATGTGCCTCTGGGGAAGAAGGTCTGTGAGGATATTTTTGGAGTGGGAACATGCCTTTTTCTGAGAATAGTCAGCACCTGCAGGAGCAGCATACGTATAGAGAAGATCCAGGAAGAAGAGACATTTTTTCTCTGACTACAGGCTGCAATGGTTTATGCTGGTAAGTTTATCTACCTTTTTGCTTTCCTTTGCTGACAACAGAACCCCACTTCTGTGACCTCCTAACATGGACTGAAGACCAGAAGTTCTCCAGTTATTTGGAGGCCTTCACTGCCAGATTGGGATTGGGGAAACATCCAGCTTCATCAGCATCTCAGCTCCTAGCATGGAGATATGACAGCCATTAGCCAGTCATATCATGTAAGCTGATCTATAAATCTCCATATATATATATATATTCATTTTATTGGATATATTCTTCTAAAGAACCTGGACTAACTCAGTGGGGAAGGAAGGGCAGAGTTATTGACAGTAGGAGCACGTAGATGATGAACCAGACCACTAAGACTGCAAGCAAGGTTGTCCCTAGTAACTCACCTCCACCCCATCATGCCTCCTGCCCCAAAGTTTCAACAGCTCCCAAAAGAGAGTCATCTGCTGGGAAGCAAGTATGCAAACGTGTGAGCTTGTGTTTGGGAATATTTCACACTCAAAGGATTCTAACCGGTTCATTCACTTCATATGAACATACTGAATATCTCCTGCATTGTAGCCACAGTGGAAAGAGTGGGTTGCTAGATGCTCTAACACAAATGCCATGTCTCCCTAAGGCCTTTTCAGCCCAAGGGGAAATGAACACTAATTCATCCTACCTATAAACATAAAATTCTCAACTTTAATAGGATGAAAAATCTTTGCCATTTGAATGACTATAGATTGTTTTGCCTCTCATTTTATATCATCTGCAAAATCCTGATTTACATCACACTATGTCTATATTATCAAATACAACCTATATGGAGGAGGTTTGTGACAGGTGTGACAGACATTTACTGAAGTGAATTAATCAGAGGTGTGAGGTAGGAAACTTCATCATTTAGAAGATCTGGGTGCGGGCTGGTTCCACATAAGCTGCCTAAGAGGTTTAATAGTCTGAAAATCCATACAAGGGACTGAATGGGGAGAGGAGCAGAGGACAGGCTAGCAATGAGAGACTAACATGGGCAGTTCTCTGAAGGACATGCTGGAAAAAATAAAAATGGAATGTGGTATTTACATTGGGGGCACCTTATTAAATAGTTTCATATATTAATTCCACAGCTGTGTACTAAAGCAGAACCTATGCTGTGATGCGTTAGTAGAACACAGGGTCAGACCCATCTCAGGTGGCCATTGTCTCAATGCAGCCACCATATTCACCCCTGAAGATATTACTTGATGTATTACTCTGAGGTAGAGTGGAA
>PVHP010019749.1:0-31474 GCA_004024765.1 Zapus hudsonius
CAACGGGGAATTGGGGATAACAACTCATGGTTGGCCCACTAAACAATGTAACTCATTATGGACAATAACGAAAAAAAAAGTTACATTCCATTGTATTTCTGTAGTATCTGGCAGTTTTATAAAATTGATTTTTTTGGACAAGGAGGTCATCTGTGTTCAAAGGGTGCTATTTTTATGTTACTTGGTAACCCATGATTTAGATGACTGAGTTTAAGATTTTTAATCCCCCTAAAATCATCCTTGCCCCTTTCCTTAAGCTGGTGTTAACCACTAATTATAATTTTTAAGATAATCATAAAAATGAACAGTGAAAAATCATTCTGAGAGCTTCTCTCCCTATGTTTATGGGGGAGTTTTCTAGAAGAATGAGGAATATCAGTTCTTATTGTCTTTTCAGTATGTCAAACAAACTCAATTCATCCCATGTTTGACTGCCTATGAGTCTGAGGAACTGTAAAGCCAAGCATCATGCAATTCATGTGAAAACATGAGGGTTATGGGTGCCACAGACCGTGACTTGCTTAGCTTGAATTTTATTTTTTTAATGGGAATAACAATGGGCTTTGTAAGCTGTTTTAGAATCTCCAGGTTTAACTGCATAAGGCATTAATACCCATGCTGTGTGAGTTAGAAAAAATATGAAAATTTTCAGTACAGTAAATAAACCGAGGAATCTGGGAGCCAAATTGAAGTCTGCAGCCTAAAGGATCAACAAGGACTCAAAATAGTAAGATTAGAGGCAACATTCAACCATGGACCATCCAAAGGTCGTTTTAAAGAATTGTCAAAAGAGAAACCAGGCCATGGTATGATAGGTTTATAAAATATATAGATGTGTTGAACATTCTGTTCATTGTGTAAGTGTGCAAGCTTCAAGGACAGATTTGGTGGTAGAGAGTTGTGATTTTGGATAGTCTTCCTCTCCATAGAATGAAGAGGGCATTCTCTTGCAATTACAACAGAGAAGTGTTGGCACAATATCAGTGACATGGAAAATTGATCTTAGTGATGTTGATGTGAAAGTTTCATAGTGCAATCGCTGCTTCCATTGAGCAATCTGCGCAAATAGCTCAGGCATCCTTTGGTCTCCCAGGATTCCCTTCACAGCCAGCACAGCAGGAAAAGAAGCAAGAACACAAAGAAGGAAGCTTTGTAAGAGCTTCTGGGCACTCTAGCCATCTCATTTATCTGGAGTTAGCTCAGCATTGAGGCTCATGGGTAGAATTTTCCTTACATGCTAGAAAGGACACAAGGGGCATTTCAAAAACCACATCAATTTTACAGGTCCTACATATTAAAAAAATATTTTCAATGACTGGCCACAATGGCATTCAGATATTGTGAAATTCTTTTTTTTATTTTTTTTATTGTCCATAATGAGTTACATTATTTAGCGGGCCAACAATGAGTTGATATCCCCAATTCCCCAGTGTTCTCCCTCCCCATGCCAATCAGCTGGATATCCTCCTCCGTGGGCCCTCTGGATCAGTCCTTGTGACAGGGGACTACGGATAGCCTATTATTCATCCCGGTTCTCCTGGCCCAAGTGTGTTGTTACTGAGTGGTGCCATGCCTCTGGATAGTCTTCCCCCACCAAGGCTCTCACAGTCTTTCCACCCCCTCTTCTGCTCAGTTCCCTGAGTCATGGTGGGTGAGTATTACGGCTGCTTTAATATTGTGAGCTTAGGGGTCTTTGTGTCGAAAATTATTGGTTGCTGTCACCCTGGCTTATCCTGTGTTGATTGAATGGCTGTTGCTGTGGGTCCCTTGTTCATCCCATCATTCTCTGCGGGTTTCCATATGGATCCTCCACGATATGACTGTGGTGGTGCCTCTCTTGCCATGATCTCAGCTATCAGCCTGCAGTTGGTTGGTAGTGTTATATGGGCCCAAGCTCTCTCACTGCATCCTGAAAAATACAAACACAATCTCCATCAGAGAGTGAGTTCAGCATAGGTTAACAAATATACACAATTCTGGATTACCTAGATTCTATTTTTTAGAAGCCTCCCTTTCAATCGCTCCCATAGTACATCTTTTCTTGAGAGTCCAAGAGTACGGAATCCATTGCATATCTCCCCGATTCCCCAGTTCCTGTCATGGGCTTCCCCACACTAAGTGGAATATTTGGCCAAATTCAGAAGTTGTTGATTGTCTCCCCCAGGCCCAGGCTCCTCCGTTGCACTAGTGCTCCTTTCTTGGTTCCCTGTTCTCTCCCAGTAGGAGGTGTGGTCAGCCTACTCATGGCTGCAGTCTGTGTTTCATGCCAGTGGTCTCTGTTTACTCCAGTGTCATTGATCAGCTTCCCCTGGCAGCATGTGCAATGTCTTCTAGCACTGTACTAACTATCATCTGGGGGCTGGATACCATTCCGGACCTTGAAGGATCTCTTGTTGCTGATCGATGGCTTTCTTTGTTTTCTTCTGCAACAGGATTTTGCCTCAGGCCTGGGGAGGTCACTCAAGAGCTTTGACAGAATTCTGTCTTGTTTTTGGAACCTCATGGGTCACTTTGGTCAACAGCTTAGTGAGGGAAGGAACCGGTGGCTGGGACCAGGGGTTGTCTGACTGATCTATAATAATAATTAGACTCTCCCCTGCTACTCATGGCCCCTCTTGCAAGTCGACACCCCCTACTTTCTCAATAGGTTACAGCATGGTCATGAGGATTTTATGTTTTTGAACCTAATTTGGTTTAGCCTCATGCTTTAGCCATTCCCCTCCCCCATACCTTACCCCTCATTCATAACCTCTCACTTCTTTTTACTAGTCTGCGTAGAGTTTACAGTTATCCTGGTTAAGGATCACATATGAGGTAAAATATGCAGCATTTGATTCTCTGTTCTTTTGAGTGTTTGCTTAGTAAGATCTGCTTAAAGTTAGACCATTTTTTCCTAAATTTCGATATGTCATTTTTCCTTTCAGCTGAGTAAAATTCCATCATTTAAATATACCATAGTTTCGCTGTCCATTCATCCATGGATGGGCATTTAGGTTGATTCCAATTCTTGGCTATTATGAATTGAGCTGCTATAAATATAGTTGTACAAATGTTTCTACATTGAGATGTGACATCTTGTGGATAGATGCCTAGTAGAGGGATAGCTGGGTCCATTGGTAGTTCTATGTCCATTCTGTTCAAGAGTCTCCACACTGCTTTCCATAGAGGTTGAACAAGTTTGGAATCCCACCAGCAGTGAATGAGGGTTCCTTTTCCCCGGCATCCTCGCCAGGGATGATTGTTGTTGGTTTTCTTTATGATTGCCATTCTGACAGGGGTAAGGTGGTATCTCATGGTAGTTTTGATTTGCATTTCCCTGATGCTTAAGGATGCTGAGCACTTTATCAGGTGAGAAAAGGCCATTTGTGTTTCCTCCTCTGTGAATTCTCTGTTGAGATCAGTGCCCCATATTGTGAGGGGGCAGTTTGGTTTTTTTTTTATTAATTTTTTTGAGTTCTCTGTAGGTTCTGGAAATTAGGCCTTTGTCTAAGTTGTGGCTGGCGAAAATCATCTCCCAGTTTGAAGGGGGTCTATTGACTTTGAGAAAGGTGTTTTTGTCTGTACAGAAGCTTTTGAGACTGATCAGGTCCCATTGACTAAGTGACTGTTGCGCTTCCTGGGCCACTGGAGATTTGCTCAGGAGGTTGTTCCCTACTCCTATGTCATGTAGGGTTCCTCCTATTTTTTCTTCCAGGGTGTTTAGGGTTGTATGGTTAATATTGAGGTCTTTGATCCATTTAGAGTTGATCTTTGTGCATGGTGAAAGGAGTGGGTCTAATTTCATTTTTTTACGTGTGTTTATCCAGTTTGTCCAGCACCATTTGTTGAAGATGCTGTCTTTGGCCCAGCATACGTTGTTGGCACCCTTGTCGAAGACTAAGTAGCTGAAGTTACTTGCATTAAAGGCTGGGTCTACAATTCTATTCCACTGGTCAGACTGGTGAAATTTTTTTTAAAGTTTTTATTTATTTGCAAGGGAAAGAGAGGGAGAGAGGGAGGGTGAGAGAGAAAAAATGAGAATTAGTAGGTGGCATGCACAAGTTCGTGCATCTGGCTTTACGTGGATACTGGGGAACTGAACCTGGGATGCCAGGGTTTTCAAGCAAGTGCTTTTAATAGCTGAGCCATCTCTTCAGCCTGTAAACTTGTGATTAGCCAAGGTCCTGTGAAGTCCTCAGGAGTCTCATCATTCCTTTGACAGTTATTTTTTATTATCTTCTAGAGTGCTCAATAAATGTCTTTTGAGGTGGTAGAGTGAATCGAGGGATTAGAATTGGTTACCTTCTCTAGACTGCTAAAAGCAAAGGAAATAGAATGCTACATATCTCTCTCCTAGTACTGAAGGAGCAGGTTACTGGATATGGGTGATTAAGCTGAAGCCATTGGTAAAATTAAACAGGTATTCATGAAATGAGATAAATGACCCACCACTCCCAGAGTAACTAATGACAGCGAATAGTTGCTGGGAGAGGGGGAGTCAGGTTCATTAGTGGTTTAACCATTGACAAGTTGCCCATTCCATGGTAACTAACCTTCTATCATGATCTTACAAGAAACCCTAATTTAACTTAATTGATTAAGAAAAGGGCATGAACATGGGGATTAATGGGGAAGAAGAAGGGCATTATTGGGAAAGGAGGAAGATAAGAGAGGGTAAATGGGAGGGAATATGATCAAAATATACTATATAGATGTATGAAGATGTCAAAATGGAAAAAAATAAATTTAAAAAGTCAAAAAAGAAAACAGATGAATGAAGGCGTGGATGTAAAATGACTGGAATGCGGAAAAAACCCCCAGAGATTATGATGTTAGGATATTGCTGGTGATAAAAAGAAATGCTAATGGTAGTCAACTAGCTTCTCACAGTTCCTTTGCAATTGGTTGAAAAATTCTCCCTTAGATTTTTCTTGTCTGGAATTCAACTCAGACAATATTTGCTAAGCACCAGCTATGCATGCCAGCACTAGGCCTTGGGTCTTCAAACTTGAATGTGACCCAGCTCTTGCTTAAAAGAGTGTTCAAATTAATGGAGAATAGCCATTGATAATACCAAGTTTTCATTTCAAAATATCTTTGGTGATATTATTAGATGTGCAATGACCAATATACCTTATTTATTAAACTTCTTACATGATTCATCCTCTGTTGGCCAGATGGGCAAAAATAAAAATATAGATGGACTATAAATATGAGGGAGTTTTCTATAAGAATGAGAAATATCAGTAATGAGGTAATAAAGATTCTAGATTAAAAAATTCACTCTGTCTTTAGGACTTTGGTGTAGGCAGAGAAGTGAGTCAGGGTCTCACTTTAGTCAAAGCTGACCTGGAATTCACTCTGTAGCCCAGGCTGGCCTTGAATTCATGGCAATCCTCCTACCTCTGTCTCCTGAGTGCTGGGATTGAAAATGTGTGGAACTACATCTGGCAGAAATTATTTTATTATTATTTATTTGTGTGTCTGCGTGTGTACATGTGGCAAAGCATGTGTGTAGAGGTGAGAGGACAAATTTCAAGTTGATCATCACCTGTCCACTTTATTTGAGACAGGGTTTCCTGCTCTGGATTCTTGCTATGCTGCCCGTTCCTGCATGTTCTATAAGATTCTGAATAATTTTTTTTTCTTTTATTTCCTTTTTTTATTGTCCATAATGAGTTACATTATTTAATGGGCAAACAATGAGTTGTTATCCCCGGTTCCCCAATGCCCCTCTTCCCCATCCCCGATCAGCTGGATATCCTCCTCCGTGGGCAGTCTGGATCAGTCCTTGGGGCTGGGGACCATGGCTAGCCTAGGAGTCAGCCGGTTCCACTGGCCCTAGTATGTTGTTACTGAGTGGGGCCATGACTTTGGGTATTCTCCCCCACCATGGCTCTCACAATCTTTCTGCCCCCTCTTCCACTCAGTTCCCTGAGTCTTGGTGGGTGAGTATTAAGGCTATTCTATTGTTGAGGACTTAGGGGTCTCTGTACTTCTGCTTTAGGTTGTGTCAAAAATCATTGGTGTTTGTCTCACTGGCTTGTCCTGTGTTGACTGATTGGCTCTCACTATGGGTCACTTGTTCATTCCATCATTTTCTGCATGTCTGAACAATTTTTCTGTCTCTGTTTCCTATCTCACTGTCAGTGACAGCATACTTGGAATACAAATACTGGGCATATCCAAGACCTATCAAAATGTCAAGAAGAAAAAGCCTACTGCCTAGTATGAGACAGTCATCTCTATCACACCCTCCAGGGCATAGAAAACAGTGCAGAGGAAGTGGCAGATTAAATATGAGTGCTGCTCTCACTGGTAGCCTGACAACTTTCTCCTGGGAGATGATGGTAGACACTGAGGAGACTTAAAACTCCCCACAGCAGAAAACAAGAGGCTGCTGAGAGCTCCGCACCAAAGGAGACATGCCCTCCAAAGAGGATAACCTGATGAGAAGTCACCCAAATTGCACTATATGCATATATTCGTTTTCAATCAAAATTATCAAAAATAAAGAATTTTGATTAATCACAAGGGAAAGAATGGGAGAAGAGGATCAACAAAAATAAATTATGCTTGAAAATATCACAATGAATTCTTGTATTTTGTATGATAATTAAGAATAAAAATTGAGGTCTAAGGAATGGGAGAAGTTTTTGCAATGCAAATATTCAAAAACATGTGTGGGCTACATAAAGATCTAAAAATCAAACAAAAAAGGTAGATTATATGAAATAGATTTGAGTAAGCACTTCACAAAACAGGATGTTAGACTGAATGGGGGTATAGTTCAGTGGTAGAGTGCTTTCCTAACACATACAAGGTCCTGGGTTCAACCCAAAGCCACAAAAGAAAAAAAAATAAACAAAGAGAATGCTGGATATTTTGACAGAAAGGGGGTACCAGAGAGTTTCTAGGAGTTTGGTAATGATATTAGTTACTTCTGTATGTTTAATTTGTGGGAATCTTTCAAATTATGATCTATGCATTTTTCTGTGCTAAGCATATTACACTTGTATTGAAGACATTTATGTATGAGGAACATGGTACAATCATTCAGAAGTCCTCCCTGATTGCAAACTAGACCTCATCATGTAGCATCACCATTATAATGTGCCTGTTTCCTGAATTAGAGGTTTTCAGTGCCTTAACATATTAAAATTATGTATTGTGGGAGGTATGTATTATTATTATTATTTTTGTTTGAATTTTCTCTTTTTAAAAAATTTGTTGTCCATAATGAGTTACAACATTTAGTGGGCAAACAATGAGTTGTTATCGCCAATTCCCCACTGCCCTCCCCTCCCCCCTCCACTGGATAACCTCCTCCATGGGTCGTCTGGATCAGTCCTTGTGACAGGGGACCATGGATAGCCTATTATTCAGCCAGGTTCTCCTGTCCGTACCTCTGGATAGTCTCCCCCACCACGGCTCTCACAATCTTTCCGCCCCCTCTTCCACATAGTTCCCTGAGTCGTGGTGGATGAGTAATAAGTTTGCTTTAAGGTTGTGAGCTTAGGGGTCTTTGTGTCAAAAATCATTGGTTTCTGTCTCACTGGCTTATCCTGTGTTGATTTAATGGCTGTGGCTGTGGGCCCCTTGTTCATCCCGTCATTCTCTGCGGGGTTCCATTTGGATCCTCCAGGATATGACTGTGGTGGCTCCTCTCTTGCCAGAATCTCAGCTATCGGCCTATGATCGGTTGGTAGGGTTAGATGGGCCCCAGCTCTCTCGCTGCATCTGCCTCTGGCGAGCGCTGGTCCTCGATGGAGGCTTCCACTGGTGAGAATCCTGTGCTGGGAGGTATCTGCAGCTCAGAGCGTGACTGCAGCTTATGTCCACAACCTGGATCCCTGCTGAAAACCCTGACCCTTGTTTCCCGAGGGACGTGGCGTGTCTGCTAGTCAGTCATCTTGAACCAGAAGCCTCTGGTATGTAGTATTATTATCCAAATTACAGATGAAGAAATCAGCAGGGCCTGGTAGTGCACACCTTTAATCCCAGCACTCAGAAGGCAGAGGTAAGAGGATGGCTGCAAGTTCGAGGCCACCCTGAGACTACATATTGAATTTCAGGTCAGCCTGGGTGAGAGTGAGACTCTACCTCGAAAAACCAAAAATAAAATAAAATAAAATAAAATAAAATAAAATAAAAGAAAGAAAAAGAAAAAAGAAATCAATGCTATAAGAAGGTAATTTGCCTAAATTCTAACTAGAAGGTAGTGAAGAGCTATAACTGGAACTCAAGTCTGTGAGATTTGGAAGTCTACCCTCTTGATATGTCTGTAATGTTGCTTTATTTCTTAATTAACTGATTAATGTTTTTATCTTCTGGGCCAGCGCATCACTCTTTAGTCCAGACTGGCATGGAACTCTTGCTTCAGTTACCAAGAGATGGGATTGTAATCATGAGCCAGAATACCTCTACTTTTGAAATATTTATTTGCAAGCAGAGAGAGGAGAGAGAGAGAGAGAGAGAGAGAGAGAGAGAGAGAGAGAGAGAGAGAGAGAGAAAGAGAGAGAAAATGAGCACACCAGGTACTACAGCTGCTGCAAATGAACTCCAGATGCATGTGCCACTTTGCACACCTGACTTTATGTGGGTACTGGGGAATTGAACCCAGGTCATTAAGCTTCGCAGGAAAGCACCTCAACCACTGAACCATTTTCTAGCCCAGATAAGAAGCGTTTTTCAAACTGATTTTAAAGTATGAGGTTTGCTGCACTGTAGGTTTTTATGAATTGGTGTTTTCTTTTTCTGTTGGAACAGAATAAGAAAAGGGAGGAGGGATTGAAAACTGCTCCATCAAACAACCAGGACTATGCTGGGAATAGCCTGCATGGGTGACCTATGAGCCCTTCACAACACTTTAGGGACATATTAATGACCTGAGTAATTACTTGTGATAGGTAGACGTTGTTTTCTGCTTATTAATGACTCTTGAGGCTCAATTTTATTCCTCTTGTCACTAATTCACATGCGGAGATACATAAAATGGATGCTGCTGGGTTATTTCCACATCATTGTCTGCATAGCAATGCTCTCCTTCCTGACTGGATACGGAAAGAAAGGGGAGAAGGGACTGAAAGACTCTCACAATCAACCTATGATAGTCAAGTCTGCTTGAAAAGCCAAATTATAGTACAGAGACCAGAAGTTTGACATATGTAAATTATTGATATTTGTACATGATTAGGATTTTGTGATTGCCTTACTTTGCATACACACACTATCCTTTTCTCTTGTGAGCTAAGCATGCTTTGGAAGCATACACAGGTAAATATCGGATACTTTATTTTATTTATGTTTTGCTTCTATGGCTTGTTTTTTTGTCCTTAGGGGACTCACCTTTGCAGCATGTGTGGAATTTACAATATCAGAAAGTCATAATAACCCTAAACAATATTTGGATTATTTATTTCCATGTGTGTCTCCCCACTATAATGACTGCATAAGCAATATAGCAGAAAGGCACATGATAGGATCTGAATGGAATTATGCCTGGATAGGATTTTAGAGATTTATGTTTATTAATAATTTTATCTCTGGAGCTAGTTATCTCACTTTTATTGCTGTGACAGTACACAAGAAAGAAACACCAAACACACAGACATCATTGAAAATGCCCACATTCAACCCAACTTTAGTTTGCTGGAATCTAGTTATATGAATTTGTTTTCAGATATAGGAGCTAATAAGAAATATCTGGACAGGTTCTCTGGGTTGTAGCTTTTGGAATATAGAACTTCTTTAGAAGTTGGTTCCTCTTCTGGGAATATGCAATTATTTATCAGTTTGATTAGCAGTGTCCATTGTGTCTTGAAGCTCTTCAGAGAACTGTAGTAACATCTGCTGCACTCTGATTTTTGCAGGCTGTTAGGTGGTTTCCGCCAAAGCCTTCACAATAGCAGTTTGACATAGTTGAAATAGGTGGTGCCATGGGGGCTACAGTTACCATAGGGAATTTTCAGCTTTGCTTCATGTTGGAAAATTGATACTCTCAAATATATTCAAGGAGCAGTGCTTTGCAGAAGTCTATTTCCACCGAGTCCTGGCTTTCCTTTTTCTTTATTTATTTCAATAGTGATAACTGCCATTAGCTACCTTCAGACAACCTTATTAATGATTTTATAAATAGAAAAAATCATTTTCCAAGTGAGCCTGGCAAGCATTTTATATACATGGCTTCACTGAAATGGTCAGGATTTTGGATGTGTAAATGGACAAGTTTTCAGACAATTTCAGTTGGCTTTCTAATGTCACTTCTCTGTTTCCTGCTAAAACAACTTTTTCCATATCCACAGTATGCTTATGCAACGTTGACTAAAACTTCTAATGGGAAATTTCTCCCAGGTGACCTCGCTGAGAGGTTGGGCTGTGAAGAAACTCGATCCTGATGAAATTGCCTCCATTGAGAATATTGGTACAGAAACAACAGGCTGAATTCAGTTATTTTTGGTTCTTGAATAAATGAATTCTGCTTCCTTTTGTGTAGGTGGCAGAAGAAATTAACCCCTGAAGAAAGTCAAGTCTCAGCTGGAAATTGAACTTTGGGTTTCTTTTGAGTTAGGGGAACTTCAGATCAGACAATGTTAAATTGTTTTTATTTGAATCTCAAGTCACTTGGAATCTCCTCTGCTGTCTGCATGCCTTTTATAGAATTGTATTTTCCAGGGTTGTCTGTCTTTATATCTTTTTTTTCTAGAGCCAAGACTATGACTATTGACTGACCTCCAACTTGGCACCATGTGTGGGTGGACACTAATGAATTCTTTCTTAACCTTCCTAGCACTGTTGGAGAAATCAGTCAGTAGAAGGCGGGACACAGAAGCCATCCAGAAAGCCAAAATCCTTTATTCATCCTGCATGAATGAGAGTGAGTAGTAAATAAAGAAAATATTGATAACCTTTATCCTTTGGAATTCTATTTTTAAAAGTATTTTTAAGAATAAGTACTGAAGTTACATTATTTAAAGGTGTTATTTAAGGAAACTTGCAATTCTCAATGACTGCATTTTTATATATTTAAAAAACTTTAAAAAATACATATTTATTTATTTATTTGGAGAGAGAGAGAGAGAGAGAGAGAGAGAGAGAGAGAGAGAGAGCGAGCACACCAAGGCCTCTAGCAGCTGCATACAAACTCAAGATGTATGTGCTACTTTGTGCATCTGGCTTTACATGGGTACTGGAGAATTGAACCCAGGTCACTAGGTTCAGACAAATACCTTAATGGCTAAGCCATCTCTCCAGCCCTTGATGAGTTTTTTTTTTTTTTTTAGTTTTCTGTGGCTAATGTGGTAGGGAAAATGATGTTATTTCTACAATTGGGATTACTTGGATTTTAGTAACTCTACAAGAAATTTGGGTAGGACAATGGGGCAAATCCTATTGTACTTGGTATGAAAACCTTAATGGAGATGTAGACCAGCTGTTGTCTGTGAAAGAAGGGAGCATATTTGGAAGGGTTGTTACACTACATAGAACCTACTGGAACCTAGAGAAATTTAGGATCACAAGCATATCAGTGTAGCTATCAGTGATGAAAGACAAAGGCCTTAGGCCTGTCTCTCCACACCTTGTCTCTTCCTTCTCAAAACCATTACAGAATTGAAGCCAGTGCTTTTTGATACTCTAGATGAAGGCAGTAACTAATCAGAATCTGAAACATGAAGTCACTGGGGAGTGTTTGGCTTTATTAAGACATTCTCTTTAGTTAGGATTATTCCTTGTTGCCAACAAGTATTGTCACCTTACCTTTAGTCAATGCAGATGGGTGGGGTTCCAATGTAGAGAACATCCACAGAGTCTCCATTTAGCATTCCTTGCAAAACCAGCAGGTTTAGAAAGTTTCATTGAAGGGTGGTGATAGAGAGTTCTGCCTCCGTGACTGTGCACAATCCAATCCCACCTCTTCCCAACTTTCCCTAACAGCTAATGTTCAATATGGATGCTTCTGGATTCTGCTTTTAAGGAGAAATATTTGCATTCTAGTTTGTTGATTCAGTTGACAAGTTTCCTTCCTTCCTTCCTTCCTTCCTTCCTTCCTTCCTTCCTTCCTTCCTTCCTTCCTTTCTTTCTTTTCTCTTTCTTTCTTTCTTTCTTTCTTTCTTTCTTTCTTTCTTTCTTTCTTTCTTTCTTTCTTTCTTTCTTTCTTTCTTTCTTTCTTTCTTTCTTTTTCCTTCTTGGAGGTAGGATCTCGCTCTAGCCCAGGCTGACCTGGAATTCACTCTGTAGTCTCAGGGTGGCCTTGAACTCACGACAGTCCTCCTACATCTGCCTCCCTAGTACTGGGATTAAAGGTGTGTGCCACCATGCCCGGCTCTCTCTTTCTCTTTTTGAGAAAAGGCCTTTAGTATCTCAGGCTGACCTCAAACTCAGTATGTATTGGAAGATAATCGTGAACTCCAGAGCCTCTTGCTTTCCACGGTGCAGAGGTTATAGGCAAGCACCATATCTGTCTTCCAGTTTGAGAGTCTAACTCTTCCTTTGTATCTGCTTTGTTTCAGAAGCGATTGAAAAAGCAGATGCCAAGCCACTGCTGCACATCCTGAGGCACCCACCTTTCCACTGGCCTGTGCTTGAAGCTAACATTGGACCTGAAGGGGTTTGGTCTGAGAGAAAATTCAGTCTCCTGCAGGCACTTGCAACATTCCGTAGTCAATACAGCAATTCAGTGTTCATCCGCTTGTATGTGTCCCCTGATGACAAGGCATCCAATGAACATATTTTGAAGGTATAGTCATGGCTCTTTATATAGTTCAATATTTGGCTTTTGTAAAGGTGCTCCCCTGTTTTAAGGCAGGGTGTCACTGTAACCCAGGTTAACTTGGAACTCATTTTAGAGCTCAGTCTGACCTCAAACTCACAGTAATCCTCCTACCTCAGCCTCTCAAATGCTGGGATTACATAAGCATGAGGCACCATACCTGGCTCCTTTATTTATTTATTTTTTTTAATTTTAACTGTAATTTATTTGCAAGAAGAGGGAAATGGAGAGAAGAGTGACAGACAGAAAGAATGGCACACCAGGACCTCCAGCCACAGCAACTGAACTCCAGATGCAAGGGCCACTTTGCACATCTGTCTTTACGTGGGCTATTGGGGAATCAAACTCAGATTATTAAGTTTTGAAGGCAAGTGCTTTAACTGCTGAGTCATGTATTCAGCCACTAACTTTTTTTTTTATTGTCCATAATGAGTTACAACATTTAGTGGGCAAACAATGAGTTGTTATTGCCAATTTCCCGCTGCCCTCCCCTCCCCCCTCCACTGGATAACCTCCTCCATGGGTCGTCTGGATCAGTCCTTGAGACAGGGGACCATGGATAGCCTAGTATTCAGCCAGGTTCTCCTGGCCATGCCTCCAATCTCCCCCACCACGGCTCTCACAATCTTTCTGCCCCCTCTTCTGCATACTTCCCTGAGTCCTGGTGGATGAGTATTAAGGTTGCTTTAAGGTTGTGAGCTTAGGGGTCTTTGTGTCTAAAATCGTTGGTTTCTGTCTCACTGGCTTATCCTGTGTAGATTGAGTGTCTGTGGCTGTGGGTCCCTCATTCCTCCCATCCTTCTCTGCAGGGTTCCATATGGATCCTCCACGGTATGACTGTGGTAGCTCCTCTCTTGCCAGAATCTCAGATATCGGCCTACGGTCGGTTGGTAGGGTTAGATGGGCCCCAGCTCTCTCGCTACATCCTGAAAAATACAAGCACAATCTCCATCACAGAGTGTGATCAGTGTAGGTTAACAAATATACACATTTCTGGATTACCTAGATTCTAATTTTAGTAGCCTCCCAGTCAATTGGTCCCATAGTGCATCTTTTCTTGGGAGCCCAAGAGTACGGGATCCGATGCCTATTGCCCTGAATTCCAAGTTCCAGACAAGGGGTCCCCCTCACTAAGTGGAAAATTGGCCGAATTTGAAAGCTGTTGATTGTCTCCCCCAGGCCCAGGCTCCTCCATTACACAAGTGCTCCTTTCTTGGTTCGTACAGCCACTAACTTTTAACAAATTTATTTATGTGCAAGCAGAGTTGGGGGTGGTTGGGGATGGGCATGCACATGCCAGAGCCTCTTACCACTGAAAATGAACTCCAGATGCATGTGCCACTTTGTGCGTCTGGCTTTATGAGGATACTGGGGAATTGAACCTGAGCCACCATTGTGCAATTTTTACAGCCTTGACCTAGAACTTCTGATCCTTTTGTCTCTACCTCCCAGGTGGTGGGATGACAGGCATGTACCATCATACCTTGTTTATGCTGGTCCTCAGGATCAGACCCAGGATCTCATATATGCTAGGCAAGTACTCTACCAACAAAGCTACATCCCCAGCTAAGGAGCCTTTCTAGGGAAAGAGACTCATGCTGCTTTAGTGAAATAATAAGGCAAAGATTTAGCTGAATTTTAGGATCTAGATTCTAGAATGTACTCTGCCCTAAGATTTACAGAATGTAGATCATTAACAGAGAGACTTTTTGTCAAACTTTTAGGAAGCCTATAAGTTTCAATGATCTGTGATGTGACTCTCAGATGCCTATTATGAGCATGTATGGGACCTATAACTTCTAGTGAGGAGAGGGCTGTGTTTCTCTTGTTGTGGAAGACTTTCTGAACTCTGCTCTCTCCCTCACCTCCTCATTCCCCTGGTGGAATGGAGAACGCTTGCCATGATTCCTTGTTCTCCTTTCATGAACACCTTCTTGAGAAAATGCCTACATCCACATTGTCAAGTTCAACCTGAATCTCTCAACCTTCCTTGTTTATGGAAACTATCAATAAAAGGTTAAAAAAAGATAAAGCAGAACTTGTTCTAAGCACATTTCCTGTTGAGAGAGTAAGCATCGCTTATGTAAAGGAGTGAGTCAGATGGATTCGCCTTGACATAGATCACACTGGTAAAATCAGGAGGCTGTCAAAAATTCCCAATAACAAAAGATTCATCAGTAAAAGAGGGTTATAAGAATTTAAAATCATTTTATGCTTTTATCCTGCTTCATTTTTCTTCTTCTCCAGGTACTTTGACTAATACTGTTATTGAACATTGATTTTCTTTTTTTTTTGTCAAAGCAGAAATTATTAAGGATATACTAATATTCAAATTGTAGAAGAATAGAGTCTATTTCCTCACTCAACATAAGTCAATACTTCAAAATCAAAACCCTGGAGTTTCTCTTTTGAGTTAGGTAAGAGGTTAGCAATAATATATATAAACTATTCAGCTGTGCCATCATACCTGGGAAAGCACCTTAGAGAATGAGCGGGTGTGGATATGTGTTGGGCTGGCCTCTGGTTTACACACTACAGGACTCAAGAAAAATATTTTTTTAAAAAATATTTATTTGTTTATTTATTAGAGAGAGAGAGGCAGACACAGAGACAGAATGGACAAGCCAGGGCCTCCAGCCACTGCAAACGAACTCCAGATGCATGTGCCACCTTGGGCATCTGGCTTTACATGGGCACTGGGAATCAAACTTGAGTCCTTATGCCTTGCAGGCAAATGCCTTAACCAGTAAGCCATCTCTCCAGCCCAAGAAAAATCTTTGATCATTGAAAAGATTTCAACCTATTCACAAACTCAGTTCCCAAGACAGGTGTGTTTTGGTGTTAGTGGATGAAATGATAGCATGGTATTTGAGCTGCCTCTAATGCTATCAGGGTAAGATATGCTTTGTAAGACTCAGGTGATGGTGGTGACCCAATCAACCTCTGTCACATGTGGATAGATTACTCAATTTTCAAAACCATATTTCAATATTATCACTCTATTCCAGAACTATTATGCTTTTCTTCCAAGCACTTTTAAAGTAAGCTGAAGACTGTCATTCAAACTTGCTGATGCATTCCACTGAATGATAGATTTTGATTCATACAATGATAGATAATTGCAAATGGTAATTAGTTTACATTTTTAAAAAATTATTTATTTATTTGCAAGCAGAGAGAGAGAGAAAGAAAGAGAGAGAAGAGAGAGGAGAGACAGACAGAGAGAGAGAGAGAGAATGGGTGCACCAGGGCTTCCAGCCACTGCAAATGAACTCCAAATGCATGCACCACTTTGTGCATCTGGCTTTATATAGGTACTGGGCAATCAAACCCAGGTCATTAGGCTTTGCAGGCAAATGCCATAACTTCTAAGCCATTTCTCTAGCCCTGTTCATTAAAAAAAAACAAACAAATTTCTGAACCTAGTCAAATAGTTGAACAAGTTTTAAACATTTTATCTTGGAGAAATGTACCCACAAAAGAAAAAAAAAACCTCCAAAGTCCTTTTGTACTTATGTACTTATCAACCCAGATTAGATATCTGCAACTTTGTGCTATTCTTATCTTTTTGGGGACCAGAACATTTTAAAGTATATCCAAAACCCATCATTGCATGGTGAGTACTTTCTTGCTGAAATATTGTGAAGGATTCTTACCATAACCAAAAAGTAATTATAATCTCATATTTAACATCTAAGGCAAGATAATTTTCAATTTTTCTGATTATTATGAACATGCAAAGCAAGTACTCTGCCACTGTGCATTGAGCCCCCAACTCTCAAATATACCCTTTAAAACTTCCAAACAGAAACAGCTGGTTTTTGATTCAGGCTAAAAGTAAGAATCCCATGTACACTTGGTTGATAAAGTCGATTTTAATTTGTAACAATCTCCCTTCTTTGTTTTTTAAACTACATTTATTTGTTGAAGAAACTAGATTAGTTGATATGTATATATCTTCCCACATTCTGGATTTCATTGATTTCATGATATCTAATGGCTGATGAAACTATAAGTTCTTATAGTAGAGCCACAGCTAAAAGTCAGGAGAAATAATAGGATTAGATGATTACCATTTAGACAAATGTTTGATGAAATAATGGATCTAGGCAACTACTATCAATAGTGGCTAAAATTGTAAGGTAAAGGTTTGATGAGGAAATTCATGAGAGACCAATCTCATGTTACCTGAGCCCAAATATCAAGGGTAGCATTGCTAAAAATGGGCAAACTAGATATTTTGTGCCTTTGCTACCAGTCAGGTGTATGTACCATCACCAAAGATGCTGTGCCAAAAATGAAATTTAATTAAACCTCTAGCTTTACTATCAATTTATGGAAAATAAGTAAACAGAAGAACGTGGTAAGAGTTTGCCATGCACACTTAATATTCGATTACACTCATCCTAGAAACTCTAAGCAGTCAATAATGGAATACTTTCCAAACGTAAGGAAGTACTCATGTACTTATTGCTTTCCTTTGCCAAGATGGCAGCTTGTTCCAAACCAAAGTGTTTGAGCATTATTTGGCATTTGAGTGCAGCACAAGTTGGCTTTAGTTCTATCTCTGTTTGTGCCATAGTACATGAGTGAATATTCACACATCTGAATTAACCTCATTCTCCCAAAAAAATAGAGCTACAGTATTCCTAGTCATGATACAGTTACAAGGATGTGTCTAGAGATGGCAGGGGAAGCTTTGTTCTAAGATCTGCCCGAAACTCAATGAGCCCAACAATGAGAGTCAGTATATTAGCTGCCAAAGCTGTAGAATTTGTGTGTGTGTGTGTGTGTGTGTGTGTGTGTGTGTGTGTGTGTGTGTGTGTTGGTCTTTTATTTAATTCTTTAAAACTTCAATTGTAGGGCTGGAGAGATTGCTCAGTGGTTAAGGCACTTACCTACAAAGACTAATGACCTGAGTTCGAACTCCCCAGTACCCACATAAAGCCAATGCACAGTGGCACATGCATCTGGAGTTCGTTTCAGTGGCTAGAAGCCCTGCTGTGCCCATTTCTACCACCCCCTCTCTGCTTGTAAAAAATAAAAATATTTCAAAAATTTCAATTGTAAAAAATAAAATGTGTATATTCTTTCACCTCTCTTGTCTCACTTTCCTCATGTGAAAGGAAGGTTAAATTCCCCTCTCACTGTTGCTGTGAGGTTTGGATGACTTGAGTTTTGTGAGTTTCCATGGTAGATCCTGCTCCAGGGTAGCACTTGACAAGAGGCTCCCTTCTCTTGAATCATGGACCAGAAACTAGTCAAGACCATTGGAATAATGTTCCTCTGCCTGTTGGTCCTGATTTGATTTGTAGGAAATGGGCAAGGTGGTGCACACCTTTAATCCAAGCACTCAGGTGGCGAGGTAGAGGGAGTCCCATGGGTTCAAGGCCAGCCTGGATTTCTGAGTGAGTTCCATGTCAGCCTGAGCTAGAGTGAGACCATGCCTCAAAAAGCAAAACAAAATAAAAAAAGGTGGGGGGGGGGAGAAAGAGGCGATAAGGAAATGGCTCAGCAGTTGAAGAAGTTGCTTACAAAGCCCGCTGACCCAGGTTCAATTTCCCAGTACCCATGTAAAGCCAGATGCACAAAATGGCACATGCGTCTGGAGTTCACGTGCAGTGGCAAGAGACCGTGGTGTGCCCATTCTTTCCTTCCCTCTCCTTCTCCTCACTAATAAATACATTTAAGAAAAAGAGTAAAAAAGAGAAAGAAATAAAGTATATTGTAATAAAGAAATAGAGAAAGGAAGCTCAAAATGTAATGTCATATTCTTCTAATAAAGTATAATGGGAAAATTTATTAATAAAAAAGTAAGATATATTTTCTTTATTTAGTGTGATCTCTGACCTTGAGCCTCCACCCACCTTACCCCTGAATAAGCATGGTGCCTCTGGGTCAGAAAAAATGCACTCCCTCCAGTGGGAAGATACATTTCTATCCTCAGGATATGCATTTTTGCCCACACAATGGCCTCTGGAAAAGCTCCCTCATGCTAAAAAATGGCACCATATTTGCCATGGTCTTAAATATGAGAAAGGAAAGTTAAAAAAAATACAAAAAACAAAAAACCCAGAAGTGAGTGCCCCAAAACATTATCTTGTTACATATGTTTAGGTTTCTTTTATACCTAGTAATAGTAATAATAAGGATTTAGGGACGATGGAAGCCTGAGATATGTAATCCTGAAAGTCTGTTTGGAAGGCCAGGTCTGTCCTAGTATAATATAACAGTTCAAAGTCATTATTACTTAGTGGCCTGCATTTTTCTGGCTCTCAGTGAAATTCATGATGACAAGAAGAGATTCTTAGAAATGAAAAAATTCCAATGTTTTTATCTTTCCTTACTTTATAATTTTCAGATATTTCTTTTTGCATTATGACTTATTACTACTTTGTCTCCTAACACAAAGTTCATTATAATTGGAATCAATTGTAATAGGGAAAAATCACATTTTCAGTTCAAAGTATATAATTTCCTCACATTTTTGTTGTTTTTTTCTTCTCTTTTATTTCTTTTCCTGAAGACTCTATGTAGCTTAGGGTAGGCCAAAATTAACCCAGTAGTCAAAATTGGCTCAAACTGTCAATCCACCTACCTCTATCTCCCAAGTGTTGGGAATAACATTTTATTTTATACTTGCACTATTTATATCAATTATAGATTCAAGGAAGAAAGAATCTCTAAAAAAATCTTTAAACAATATCATGTACTGGTGTGGGTTTCTTGAGAGAGACTGCCTCAGGAGTTTGTTTGTTTCTAATAAGATTTAGTTAAATGACCTTATTTAGTCCGATGTTGTATTTAAAATGTTCCCCAGAAACATAACAATCTGAAGGGTTGTTAAAGGTCTGGTAACCTCACTTGAATTATCCAAACTTTTTAGCACAAGTGGCTTTAGCCTCATTTCTTGAGAGGAAATGTTCCCTTTCTTCATATTATCTACAGTTTCTTTTCCTATGAGACTGGCGCTCACAACAGTCACCGAGTTGTCCAAATTTAATTGAAAGCCAAAGCATCGTAATCAAAATATTTTGTTTCATAATCCCTGACTGCTTAATTTTTGGAAGAAACCATGCTAGATTGGGAAGTACAGCAGGGTGAAGCCAGGAGGGTGTGTGACTTGGATGTTTTAGGCTAATTAGAAAAGGTTGTACAAAATAATTTGAGGATTTCAGCAATACCCAGGGACTAGATGGATGTGTTGAAAGCATTTTACTCCCAAAACAATAGCAATATTTCCTTGAAAACTTTATTAATAAGATCACTATTAACTTGGCCTTTTGTAGAATTTGTTGTATGTGAAGGGGCTTTTCATGGAAAACTATAATCTTATGTGTACTCCATATATTAAAAAAAATACCTGAGAGTAAGGTAAGAGAGATGAAACTAGAGGGAGATGGAGCAAAACAATTTAAAGTCATATAAAGTAATGACAAGGACATACTCAATCCTGCTTTTATTCACCTCATACTCACTTTTATTACTTAAGTTTTGTATCTGGTTAATTTGGCTTAACATTTTAATGCAAGTCAGAGATTTCAATGGAAAATAAAATGCTGGTGGAATCTGCTTCATTCAGTCTTTAGTCAGTTGCTGATGATCAAGAAAAAGTCATAAATTTAGAGAAGATGCTGGAAGCTTTAAAGAAATAAAATCAGATAAAGTCAGTTTGATATACATGTATAAATTTAAATATTTCATTTATTTATTTGAGAGAAAGAGAGAGAAACAGATAGATAGATAGATAGATAGATAGATAGATAGATAGATAGACAGACAGACAGACAGACAGACAACAGGCAGGCCAGGGCCTCCTGCATCTGCAAACAAACTCCAGATGCATGCTTCACCTTGTGTATCTGGCTTTATGTGGGTACTGGGGAATTAACTGTGGTCCTTCTGTTATATAAGCAAATGCCTTAACCGCTGAGCCATCTTTCCAGCCCATGTCTGTAAATTTTAATGAATGCATAAAATTATGTAATTACTGCCATAATCAATAAACACTATAGTTCCGTCCCCCCCCAATTACTTACTGGTGTACCTGGGTAATTAATTCATCTTCCCATCCCCAAACCCTGCTAGCCACTAGTCTATTCTCTAACCCTAGAGTTCCCCCCCTTTTTTTCTTAATGTTGGCAAAATTGACCCATGTTGCTGCATGTCATGTCATTCTTTTATCTTGCTGAGGAGTATGTATGCCATTGGGTATCAGTTTATCCATTTACAAACTCAAGGACATTTGGGCTGTTTCCTGATTTTGATGATCAGCATAGAATTTCTTTCTTTCTTCTTTCTTTCTTTCTTTCTTTCTTTCTTTCTTTCTTTCTTTCTTTCTTTCTTTCTTTCTTTCTTTCTTTCTTTCTTTCTTTCTTTCTTTCTTTCTTTCTTTCTTTCTTTCTTTCCTTTTTCTATTTATTTATTACCAGGCAGAGAGAGAGAGAGAGAGAGAGAGAGAGAGAGAGAGAGAGAGAGAGAGAGAGAAGAGAATGGGTTCACCATGGCCTCTGGCCACTGCAAGTAAACTCCCAATGCATGTGCCACTTTGGGTATTTTGCTGTATGTGGGTACCTGGGGAATAGAACCCTGGTTGTTAGGTTTTGCAGGCAAGGGCTTTAACCGTCTTTCCAGCCCCTCTTTTTTTGCTTCTTTTCTTTTCTCTTTTATTTTTTTACTTTCCCTTCCTTCCTTTCTTTCTTTTTCTTTCTATTTTTTCACAAAATATCATTTATTTATTTATTTGAAAGCAGAGAGGGATAGAAGAGATACAGACAGAGAGAATAAGTCCAACAGGCCCTCCATCTGCTGCAGACAAATTCCATATATATGCATCTCTTTGTGCATCTGGCTTTATTTGAGTACTGGGGAATCAAATTTGGGTTATTGGGCTTTGCAGGGAAGTACCTTAACCACTGAGTAATCTCTCCAGCTCTCTTTCTATTTTTTTATATATATTTTTACTTTAAAATTTATTTTTATTTTATTCCTTTTTATATATGTTTAATGGAGGGTCTCACTCTAGCCCAGACTGACCTGGAGCTCACTCTGTAGCACAGATTGGCCTCAAAGTAATGGCAGTCCTTCTATCCCAGCCTCCTGTGTGCTGGGGTTGAAGACATGCACACTTACTCCTTGTGAAGCATAAGTTTTCATTTCTCTTGAATAAATACCTAGGAAGAAAATTGATGGGTCATCTGTAAATGTGTGCCTGATTTTACATTTTAGAGATATTTTCTCTCTTAATTTGTTGAACATATTTTCAGGTTCTTATTTTCCATGTCTTCCTTGGTGAATAAAAAAATGGGGGAAGGTGTCTAACATGTTAGGTAGGCCTGTTATTAGAAAATTGCCTGTTTGTGTGTAGTTTTTGAGTGGAGTGAATTCATTTTGTAATAATGTCACAATTTCAGAATAGGTACAGGATGCAGATGGTGGCATGACTCTTGTGACCCCAGTACATAAGGATTTCTAATGCCAATATCATGCTTTATGTTTTCACTTTAAAGCTGGACCAAGCAACCTTGTCCCTAGCTGCGAGGGAAGACTACCTTGATAACAGCACTGAAGCCAAATCTGTAAGTTTTATTTATGTTCAACTACGTGCCTTGTCCCTCTGCTGTTTGGTTCAGCAGTTGTTTTAAGAGGCCTGCTTCGGAGGGAGGGGAGGGCAGTGGGGAATTGGGGATAACAACTCATTTTTTGCCCACTAAATGTTGTAACTCATTATGGACAATAAAAAAATTAAAAAAAAAAAGAGGCCTGCTTCATTACTGAAAATGAGCCATGTGACTATTCCCTGACCATCATCCCAGTGCAGGAAGCAAAAGCCTTTTATTTAGGCAAGCATTTCTTCCTATCTCATAGAAGTTGGGGTGTCAGGGCTGTATAAGTTCCTTGCTTAGGGTCTTCATGATCCATCTGGGGGGTAGGGCAGCATCCTCAAATGAAATAATGAATAAACCAGCTGGAAGACATTACTCAAGAAGAGCCAATTGCTCATTATGCTTTGTAGAAGTGAAATGTATTGAGGAACATCCAGGAAACCAATAGTACTCAAAATTGTAAAGCTTTAAGCCGTGATTGCTGTGCGTTCAAGGCCAACCTGAGACTACAGAGTGAGTTCCAGGTCAGTGTGGACAAGAGTGAGACCCTACCTTGAAAAAAATCATAATGCATAAAAGTTACTTGGGAAGCTTTTAGTATGTGTGAAGTATCTGATTTAGCAGGCCTGAGACAGGATCTGGGAATCTGTGTTTTAATAGATGGTCGTGAGTTGATAAAGAGTAATGAGAATTGAAGGAGAACTTCCTGGACATTTGAAAGAGCTGGTTTATCTCTGACACTTTCAATTCACTTTGGAAACTTACTAAGCTTGACAAAGAGCCTCACTTTTAGGTCTCCTGGGTCTGGCAGATACTAACCTCTATCTGTAGAACACTCTGGACTGTGGCAGACTAGTTCAAGTCCTAGTTATCTTTGTGGCTGAGGATGCTCATTAAAGGGATTGGCCAATTTTTCTTCTGGAATAAACTTCTGTTGACCTTGTTAACTCTACTTCTGCTATGATCTCAGCACCCAGGCTTCTCTTCTCCTTTTAAGCAGTCAAGTCCAATTAACTTCACCTCTACAATAGCTCCTCCAACTACCTGGTCCACCTCTCTGTCCTCATTGCCCCAGGTCACATGCTTGTCCACTTTTGCAAGTAACCTTGTCATTGGTATCTCCGATTCATTTAATTCACCCTTTAGCACCACAGTTCTGTTCTTAAGGCACCTCTTCAAATGTCTTATTTTCAATAGACAGTCTAAATTCCTTTGATGGAGTGAAACCTCTTCATAGCAAGATTTAACCCATCTTTCCCAACTCATCTACTTTGTTCTTACCTTAATAAAAGGATGCTCCTAAACTAATGTCCTTCATATGATATGTCCCCAATTTTTCTAGGCTGAATTTGCCAAGATCTTCAGTTTCCATGCATGAAGAAACTTTACTTGCTTGCACAATTCATAGCTCTCCATCCCATGGAGAGTTCTAGCAATCTTATCGTGGTGAGCCTTCAGTGGATTGGGTGCAGGGAAGAGGGAAATGGGGATATCAACACAAGAGTTCTTCATACAGTGGTTCTACTTATTAACACTAAAATAATAAATTTAAAAAAGAATAAAAAGCCTTATCCAATACTGTGAAAGGATATCTTTAAAAATGCATGTAAAAATAAATTAGCAGAAAATTGCCTTTTATAAAATAACCTTATTTAAAATTTTTATTTATTTTAAATTTTTGAAATTTATTTATTTGCAAGCAGAGAGAGAAGAGAGACAGAGAAAGAATAGGTGCACCAGGGCCTCCAGCAGCTGCAAATGAACTCCAGATGCATGTACTACTTTGAGCATCTGGCTTTATGTAGGTACTGGAGAATCAAACCCAGGTCGTTGGGTTTCACAGACAAGTGCCTTAACTGCTGAACCATCTCTCCAGCTCATTACTTTTTTTTTTTTAGAAGAGACACTAGTTGTAAAGAATAAGGTCTTCTGTGGATGGGGTAGGGGTTGGGGACAAAAATGTAGTGAGAAGTGATTATGATCAAAATACATTATGTACATTTATGAAGATTGTCAATAAAACAAGTTTAAAATGAACTTTATTTTAGTTTATCTTATGTTTCAACTAGCAATCCCATCCTTATATTCTTTACTAGACCACACAAAGAGAACCAGATGCAGATATTATTTAGTTTTTCTTCTCTAATACCATTTCCCAACATATGTGCAGAGTGCCAAGAAGCCACATGCAGGTGCACTGAGTTAGTTGAATATATTTTGCATTGTCTTGGGAAGGGAAAAACATGCTTTCTAATTATGATCATAACAAAGCTTACTTACTCAGATGCTATTTATTATATATCAAGAAAAGTATAGATCTTGAGGTCAGTGACGCAGAAAGAATCATTTATATGGTCAAGATGTGCCTTAGAATGAAATTCTGACTTTACTATTTGTAGGTTTCTCATTATCTTCTCTCTCTCTCTCTCTCTCTCTCTCTCTCTCTCTCTCTCTCTCTCTCTCTCTCCCCTCCCCCTTGTTCTCCCTGAGCCAGGGAGGAGAACTTTGTGGAAAATGTCTAAAACCAAAAGGACAGAGGACTTCAATCATTGCAATTTATTTATTAGTGTGATATTTATATTTATTTATTTATTAGTGTGATATTACTAAATTACACTTCCCACTGGTGTTCATGAGTCAGGTCTCCTGCTTTTAGAAACTCATCTCCCTTTACTACATTAGAGCCCACTTACCTGGGAAGAGGACACCCACCCCTGAACTTTCTATTCTTTGCTCATTTGGAGATGTTTCTTGTATCTATAATATCACCAGTTACCAGAAAATTAGTTCACTTGATGCTTGATGGCTGGGCATTTCTGTCTGCCATGGAAATAGCACCCATGGGTATCCATCACTCTCTTTTTCTTTACTCTCAAAGCAGGTGTTTGGCATTGCCTAATGCCCATACAGTACATTGAGTCCTGAGTGAAAATAAAGGAAGTTTATTCCCACCTGTGCTTTCTACTCTTCAGTGTCTCTGAAACATACTTCCTTGTAGGCTGTTGTCATGATCGCTTGTTTCTTTGTTTCTTATAGTATCGAGATGCCCTTTATAAGTTCATGGTGGACATTGCCGTGCTTTTAGGAGCTAATAGCTCCCGAGCTGAGCATGACATGAAGTTGGTGCTGAGGTTGGAAATTAAGATAGCTGAGGTAAGTCGTAGTTGAAAACCTCTTTTTCCTTGTCTTTTCTTTTATGTTCAAAGCAATGTATCCAGAAGGAAAATATAAATGAAAAGCTTCTGTGTCATTGCCTTTTGAGTGCAAGATGGAAGTAACAGCCTCTCTTGTGGGAAGTAACAGGCAGACGAACCATGACAGGAACTAGAGCTCTTCATTCCTTTTACCTCTTTTGATGAAGTTTATTCACTGTCTGTGCTGCTCTGCTGTGCCCAAAAGAATGCCAACAGGGAAACTTCTGTTTTCCAAGAGAAATTCTTGTATGTCTCAAATAGAAGAAAGATATTTAGTAAATATTTATTGATTTGCTTGATGATGGGCCACATATTTGTGGTGCTGGTGGTTGAACCCAGAACCTCACATGTACTAAATGTGTATACACTACCTCTAAGCTACACTTCAAATGCTGTAACATTATTTTGAATACAGTTTACTTTTATGACAGTTCTACTCATAGTAAGTCTGATATAAGATTTGAACTCAGAGAATTTTGTCTAACAATACTAGATAGAAAATTTGATGTAGAATGTATATAGGGTAAAGGTGACTTTTAGGCGTTAGTTTGTATTGAGCTTTCTTTTGCCTTCACAGTCCTTTCTTCTACCACTTTAATGAATGTCATTGTGCCACATGCTATATTCGAAGTAAGTCACCTTCAAGTCTATGCTAGAGGCAAAAAAAATAAAAAAAATTAGTAGGAGAACAATAAGAAAGTCTGAATAGTTAGCATTGATTATAGAATAACATTAAAAAGAAACAAAATTCCTAATTATTCTCATGTGCAGTGAAAACAAATACAATGATAGTTGCTTGTATGCAGACCTTGTGATAGAAAAACACTTGTATCAAGAAACTTTGCAATATGGGTTGGTTATCATTGAAAATGTATGAGGTGAGTGAGTCCATGTGCTTATTGGTTTTTTGTTTGTTAAGGTGGTGGTAGTATGCTGAGATATGGAATAGGGGTGAAGCATAGGATTGAGGAATTCAGTTTTCTCCCAGAAGTGCTGAAGTGGTGATATTCACATATACCTTTCCCCTAATTCATACGTGAAATACACACACACACACACACACACACACACACACACACACACGCAAGTTCATTCTTGGGCTGGGGAGACTGCTCAGTAGTTAGGGTGTTTGCCTAAAAAATCCCAAGAACCCAGGTTTAATTCTCCATTACCCACATAAAGTCACATGCACGAGGTGGCATACTCCTCTAGAATTCATTTGCAGTGGCTGGAGACCCCGTTTCACCTATTTTCTCTCTGTCTCTCTCTGTCTCTCTCTGTCTCTCTCTCTCTCAAAAAATATTTACAAAAAAGAATCACTCCTCGTAACTGTCTTGTGAAGCATGTGTCTCGCTGTCTGTCTCTGCTTAAATCTATATTGAGACCTTTTCTTCATACACTTCAATTTTGCTTTAAAAATTTATTCTTGCATGTCACCTTGAAGATTGTGAAGATTGCTGCAGATGTGCCTCTAAGCCATGTCTACAAGCTGTCTGATTCCCTTTCCAAGCAAACAGGAGGCCCAGTGTACTATTTTGGATTGAAGTTGTGATACAGCAGTGAAGGCCTTGCCATGAGCCAGGGAGTTGAACCAAAAATGGATCTAAAAACAGCTGGGCTGAGGCAAGATTTGGAATTGTCAAGAGGCTAAACGAGGTGACAAATCCATTGTGTGGAGAGGAATAGTTGGCAGGGAGAGCTACAAACAGCTTTGAGGCCAAAGGGCTGCAACCTGGGGCTGTAAGCCTGAGTTGAAAAAGGAGGAGGGAGGGAAAAATGGAAGGAGAAGGGGGAAGAGGGAAAGACTTGCAGGTATTCTGTGAGCAATAATTAATGATTCACATATAGCCAGGAAACTTTAAGGTACATGTGTCCTCTCCTGTCAAGACAGGGAGGGAGAAGTTAAGGAACTTAGACATGCCTTAAGAATGAAGCACATATACTTGTCACTCACCCCTGTGTGATTTTGCCTTGAATTGTCTAAGATGTGTGGATTTGAGGCCCAATAGGAATACTGCCCTCACCCTCAGGTGACTGCACTCATCCAGAATTCTTTTTTTTTAACATAAAATATATCTTTATTATCCATATTTACATATATTGAATGAGCAAAAGTTTTTGGGACTCTTTTCAGGCTGAGGGGGCAGAACAGCACAGTCAAGCCCAAGTAAGTAAAGACAGCCATGAAGTGTGATTTTACCAATCCCTGCCTCAGAGACAGTGCAAGAGGTATCAGTCATGGAGTACCATGGTAATTAGAACCAAGTAGGCTTAATTGCATAGGCTTTCCATAGAAAACAAATCTTAGGCAAAACCTAAGTTCAACTAATGGAGGTGGTGATAGTGGATGGGAAGTTTGAGGGTAGCAGAGTTGTGTGTGAGGCAAGTTTAGTGCAGGGGGATTGAATTGTTAGAAAGTCCTTAAGCAAAATGAGGATGAGGTTCAAGAATTGGTACACTATCTGTCAGAGTAAATGATTAAGATGAACCTTGAGGAAGATAATCATTGCTGCTCTTGCGTGTGTGTGTGCATGTGTGTGTGTGTGTGTGTGTGTGTGTGTGTGTGTGTGTGCACGTGCACGCGCGCGCGCTCCCAGGCTCGCGCGTGTTCCACAGGTCAATATTGGGTGTCCTTAGTCACTCTACACCTTATTTTTGAGACCGAGTCTCTCGCTGAAACTACAGTTCACTGATTTGGCAAGGGTAGCAAGGTAACATGCCTTGGGATCTTCATGTATGTTTCTCAGTACTGGAATTACAAGTACATGACATCACACCCAGCTTCTCTGTAGGTGCTGGTGATCGAACTCAGGTCGACAAGTTTATGAGGCAAACACTTTACTCACTGAGCCATCTCTTCTGTCCCCTGTTTCTCTTCTTGGATTGCATTAAACATAGCAGGCTGTAAGCTTCTGAAACATGGGCCTAAGTAGTAAATTAATCCATGTCCCCATTAGTGGAGCTAAGGGAATCTCAAGGTCAAAAAAAGAAGGAGAAGAGGAAAGTGATTGTGGAAAGAAGCAGTATATATATATATATATATATATATCTTCTTTTATCCATGAATATTTGCGTGCACGGGCGCAGGAGTTGAAGTCATTATTGCAAGACCACAGGTAAATGTGGAGTGTTTGCCTCAGTTATGCAACTTCAACTTGCTTGTCAAAACTGTGTCAGTAATGAACTTGGCCCATCTGCATGATAGAGAAGAAAGGGATTCTGGGAACTTCTTTTATATTGGGGGAAAATTTCACACTGAAGAGATGTGTGAGTTTCATTTTTCTTTTCTTTTTTAATATTTTATTTATTCATTTTCAAGCAGAGAGAGAGAGAGAGAGAGAGAGAGAGAGAGAGAGAGAGAGAGAGAGAGAGAGAGAACGCACCAGAGCCACCACCTTGTGGGTCTGGCATATGTGGGTACTGGGGAATTGAACCCAGGGCCTTAGGCACTGGAAACAAGTGCCTTAACTGCTGAGCCATCTCTCCAGCCCCCATTTTTCTTTTTTTTCTTTCTTTCTTTCTTTTTTTCTTTCTTTCTTTCTTTTTTTTTTGGTTTTTCGAGGTAAGGTCTCGCTCTAGTCCAGGCTGACCTGGAATTCACTATGTAGTCTCAGGGTGGCCTTGAACTCATGGTGATCCTCCTACCTCTGCCTCCCAAGTGCTAGGATTAAAGGCGTGCGCCACCATGCCCGGCTTCATTTTCTTTTCTTGATCCTGTCTGAAATGCTGTTTTTTCTTTCTCACTACAGCTGGGCATCATAGCAAAGACTTAAAGAAACTTAATAATATTATACAGATGTTTTGGCACATGTAGAAAGAAGTTTTGCAGTAAGAAATGATTCATTTGAAAAAATAACCAAAAATCTCTTTCTGACAGATAATGATTCCACATGAAAACCGAACCAGTGAGGCAATGTATAACAAAATGAACATTTCAGAACTGAGTGCTATGATTCCCCAGGTTGGTGAAAGCTACCCAGGAAAACTTCTGTTGTCTGATCATTTTACAAGTGATTATATTTCATCTGTGTATAAGATTTGGCCCTGTAAATCCTACCATCAATCTGTTTGGTTTTACTTATTCTTTTCAACTACCACATAAAATAGCCCTTATGTGTGCAATGGGATATTTTCAGTTGTAGGGAACAGACAAATCTTTCTGATAATGGCTTTAAGGCTGTTTTCTTGCAGCAAAATTCTGGGCATAGGTGGTAGTTGGTGTTACTTCAACTGCTGAACAATGTTTTGAAAGACCCAAGTTGTGCTTTCTTTTTCCATTTCACTTTCCTTAGTGGATTGGCTTTTGGACACCATGTTTTATAACCCATGCTTGAAAAGTGACCACTGTATTTTCATATATCACATCTGCCATCAGGGCAGGAAGAAGAGGGAAGGGCTAGTGATGATCGGATTTTTTTTTATTGTCCATAATGAGTTACATTGTTTAGTGGGCCAAGAATGAGTTGTTATCCCCAATTCCTCATTGCCCCCCCCTCCCCATCCCCAGTCAGCTGGATATCCTCCTCCGTGGGCCGTCTGGATCAGTCTTTGTGGTAGGGGACCATGGATAGCTCATTCTTCAGACAGGCTCTCATGTCCCAAGTGTGTTGTTACTGAGGGTTGCCAAGTCTCTGATATTCTCCCCCACCACGGCTCTCACAATCTTTCCACCCCCTCTTCCGCTCAGTTCCCTGAGTCATGGTGGGTGAGTATTAAGGCTTCTTTAATGTTGTGAGCTTAGGGGTCTTTGTGTCGAAAATTGTTAGATTCGGTCACGCTGGCTTATCCTGGGTTGACTGAATGGCTGCAGCTGTGGGTCCTTTGTTCATCCCCTCATTCTCTGAGGGATTCCATATGGATCCTCCACGATATGACTGTGGTGGCTCATCTCTTGCCAGGATCTCAGCTTTCTGCCTGCAGTCGGTTGGTAGGGTTATATGGGCCACAGCTCTTTCGCTATATCCTGAAAAATACAAACACAATCTCCATCAGAGAATGAGATCAGTATAGGTTAACAAATATACACCATCTGGATTACCTAGCTTCTATTTTTAGTAGCCTCCCTGTCAGTCACTCGCATAGTGCATCTTTTCTTGGGAGCCCAAGAGTATGGGATCTGGTACATATCGCCCTGAATCCCCAGTTCTAATCAAGGGTTTCCCCTCACTGAGTGGAATATTTGGCCAAATTTAATAGCTGTTGATTGTCTCCCCCAGGCCCAGGCTTCCCCATTGCACAAGAGCTCCTTTCTTGGTTTGCTGTTCTCTTCCAGTAGGAGGTATAGTCAGCTTATTCATGGCCTCAGACTGTATTTCATGCCAGTGGTCTGTTTACTCCAGCTGTCGTTGTTCAGCTTCCCCAGGCAGCTTGTGTAGTGCCTTCCAGCACTGCACTATCTGCCATCTGGGGGCTGGCTACCATTCCAGACCTCGAAGGGTCTCAATACTGATCGATGGTGTTCTGTGGTTTCTTCAACAACAGGGCTTTGCCTCAGGCCTGGGGAGGGCATTCAAGAGCCTTGACAGAATTCTGTCTTGTTTTTGAAACCTCATGGGTCACTTTGGTCAACAGCTCAGTGAGGGAAAGAACCAGTGGCCGGGACCTGGGGCTGTCAGACTGCTCAATTATTCACAGACTTAGACATTCTCCCCTGCTACTCATGGCCCCTCTTACCAGTTGACGTCCACTACTTACTCTTTAGGTTACAGTATGCTTGTGAGAATTTTATGTTTCTGAACCTAATTTGGTTTAGCCTCATGCTTGAGCCATTCCCCTCCCCCTTCCCTTACCCTTCATTCAGAACCTCTCAGTTCTACTACTCTGCATAAAGAAAATGGTTATCCTGGTTAAGGACCGCATATCAGGGAGAGTATGCGGCGTTCAATTCTCTGTTCTTTTGAGTGTTCACTTAGTAAGATCTGCTAGAA